>JABAJS010007624.1:0-84322 GCA_018221635.1 Tephrocybe sp. 10521TJB
AAAAGTCCGAGGCAAACCAACCAGTAGTAGTAGAGAAATCGGCCTTTGTATCAAGGAGTGGTGATGTATCACGGACCGGGGAAAGACTGTAGTCATTATGTCTCGAAGTGATTTTATTGAGGTAAAAGCTTCCAAGTACAATGTACTACTAGCCGTAAGAAGCTAGGCATTTATAAGCTCCCGTACGTTGGCACTTCCCGACGCCCTCCTGACTTGATCTCCGTTGCAAAGACGCGAAGAGTACATACTTGAAATTTTTTCTAACAGGAGCGTTCTTCATGGCTTTCATTTTGTCCGTACCCGCTTATTAGCAGGCCCAGAATTCATATCATCAATCCGAATTTTACCCTCACGCTGCTGATCAACTAACCATTCACGCGCCACTTCCTTTGCTACTCCAGGGTTGTCAAGATGCCATTCTAGGATCCTAGACATTACCTTGCCTGTCCAGGGCCCAGGTTTGGTCGCGCCAAGGGCTTGAACAACTTCCTTTCCCTATGCAAATCGAGTTGATAAAAAAAAATGAAGCAGACCACTATATTTGAACGCACATCTAAAATGGGCCTGGCGTCAACTGTTCTGGGTAAACCCAAATCCTCAACCTTTGCCATGAAGGTATTATAGGTCTCAACTACTTTTGAAGCCGCCTCATCTATTTTCACAATAAGACTAGATGGTCAACACGCAAGAATGAGGTTGCTTACGGTCTAGAGTATCATCATTCAAATTATACAGCGGTACCAGTTCCTGTATCAGAGAGAAAAGGAGGGAAGTAGCCCAATGAGAACCAGTATATGGGTTATGGACTGATCTCTCGCGCAGTAAGAGTCCTGAGAGGCGAAGTGAGTGATCAAGTCTTTTCAACATCATGATGGACTGACCAAGCGCCACCCTTTCAGACGTGTTCGGGAACCTTTCTCGGTTTAAAATCGGATTTTCAAGTAATGCGGAAGAGAAAAAGAGCGCAGGAATGCCATCGAGAAAGTGGTTTTGAGTGCCAAGTTTTAATACATCTCGAATGATATATTCAACGACCAGTGGTGTTTTCTTCTTCTCCTTGTATGTAATGACTTTGTACGGAGTCAACATCGCTGCGAGATACATCCGCGCTCTACACGTCGAATCGGCGTCGACGGCAGAGGTATAACTCGTGTGTAATCGTGGTAGCAAAGAGTCCCCATCAGGATGAAGCAATCTGCCAGTAATCATGGCAGCGGCAAATGCAGTATCACGGGAAGCAGGAGGGGATGAAAAAGTTGCTGAGACTTGCGATGGAATGACAGAAAATATCGAGTTGTAGAGTGAGAGATCCCTTATTATTTGGATGGAAACGAAAGGATCACGCCCTGTATATATTCAGTCCAGCTGGCGATATGGCGGCGCGAAGAGACTGTAAGTACCTTTCATCATCTTGGACAACTCCTCACCTACCCTTTCACGAGCTACTTTAGCCACAAGAGCATCCTGGGACGATGAGAATGCAGAAGCACAGACATGCATCACTTTCTTACCTGGATAACCGGATCTTTTGCGGCCTCTGACACTTCAGGCACTATTTCAAAGCCATACCTACTGGCAAATCGAACACACCGCAACACACGTAGCGGATCGTCCAGGAATGTCTCCCGAGGTGCCAGTGGTGTGCGAATCAACCCGTCCCTCAAGTCATCTAGACCCTACGAGACTGTGTCAGGGAGGTCGTAACTCAAGGAGGCATGTATTGCACACTTTGCCTGTATGATCCTCGACCTCACGTGTATGAACGTTATAGAACAGAGCGTTGATAGTAGTGTCCCTTCGGAGTGCATCCTGCATGGGTGTGCCGAAAGTCTTTCCCAGAATTAACACACTGCAGATATGACGACACTTGAACTCAACGCACCACCTCGGTTGGAATCCGGCTATCTTTGGCATACTCTTCGCTTCTAAGGTTGACAAGGTCAATGTCAAGGTCTAGAAATCTGAGGGTCGCTGTCTCGAGGTGTTTAGACTGATCCGGATTTTGTGCGATTTTACTTATAGTTCCTGTCTCAAAGCCTTTTTTGCGAGCGAAATCCGCCAAGTGCTCAGCAAATTCGAGTCCCATCATGTCACTCAGCGCAATGTCAATATCATTACTGTCGGCGCCAAGTAACTGCGAAGTAATATCTAGCAGATAACAAAAATAGCAAGGTACATTTTATTCACCTTGTCTCTGACCCATCCTCCCGCTATTCTGCAGGAAGTAGCTATGCCCTTTTCCTCCTTTAATTTTTGCGTACATCCGTCCAGAAGCTCGCATATCTGAGCCTCCTTGTCTGTCAATGTGATCTGCATCGTTGCTGGGATTTGTATGCGACCAAGGGAGCGTCTATGAGACATCGAGGCGGAGATTTTTCTACGATGTAGTACGATAGGAAGAAGCTTGAAGTTGGTCAAAGTTAACCTCGGAATGCACATGCAGATAGACGTGCATAAACTTGGCCAGGTCCCTTAACGGGCACGACAAGCTCTCATATGTCATGTGATTGCCACTACTCTAGCGCGACGCGTCGATGTTTGAGTTGGCGGAAAATCGTCCAGGACCAGAATCCTTTCGTGTAATCTATATAGAGTCGTAGATAGTGTCGTGGAATGACATGTTTTGTAAAAATAAATGGAAATGTAAGATTAGGGGATGAAGTACTCTAATTCGTGGATGGTGATGGGAATATGATAGATAAACATGTCTTTGTCGACTAAGCAAGGACGTATTGCAACCACTGGCCAATATCTTCGAGCTCCGAGTCGTTTATCGCGTGCCCAAGCCCATCATAGATATGGACCTGCAGTTTTGTTGAGCCAAGTCTGAGGAAATTTCGCAGAAAAGCAGCTGCGTCTTGGCCGTAAGACATTGGAATATCCCGGTCAGCTGCACCATGGCACCATAAAATAGGAAAGGAAGAGAACCCATGCATGGTCTGTGGGTCGATATCAGCAAGGAGGGTACTCAGGTCATAAGACGAACTTTTGCGTACAGATCTGGCTCGAACGGGTATCCACCCTGACAAGCTTACAACACCTCCTAGACAATGTAAAGTCGACAAAGCCACTATCAAGCTTAAGGCTGCACCTTGACCGAAGCCAGCGAGCACAATACGCCGCGAGTCCAGCCCAGAGTGGACTTCTGATAGAATGAGGCCTTCAATCGCTTCAACGGATTCAGAGATGTCACGTTCGTCGAACTCGTCATGACACGGAGGGATCCTTGTAAGGTCAAACCAACTAGGTTGACTGTCACGACGATGTAGTGAAATATAACGTTTTGGCCTAGAAGCGTCTCAGTAAAGGCCGCATGTGTTAGTATGTCAGTTGGAAACACTTACGCCTGGGGCAGAATCCATTGAACATGAGGCAGCCGTGAAGCAAGGGCTTCAATTACCACCATCCTCCAAGTTAAGCTTGATTGACCTAAGCCCTGAGTTTAGCGTGTTAGAAAGTACTAAGTAGTGCGCACAAGACGCGACTTCAAAATAACGTACGTGAAGGAATATTATGGTCGCAGTGTGGGCATTACGAGCAGGAATTACGACAGTCTGGTAAGAGTAATTCCTCTCCATCCACTGAGCAAGTTGCTCATTGTACCACTTCTGAGGTATTTAACTTGAGGCTCAGCCAGCGCTTGTTGATAACAATGGTCAGTACAGTGATGGCAAACACACACCCACAGCACTGATATGGGTGGCAATTTGCTGCGGGTGCTGTATTTCGGTCACATTCAGCCTGCAAGGGTGTACACATAGCCGCAGCTAGCTGTGCATTAGCGTAAGTACACACTATGTACGGCTAATGGCCAGGATGTTGACGGTCAGAGGATGTCTGACGCACGTGATATTGCATGTGGTATGTTCTCACGCAGAGCTGCCTTGAACTGATTCTCGATTTTAAATTTGAAGTCGCTGCTCCGCCCTGCTCTCGTCCTCGCAGCCCTCGACCGCCCAAGCATAGCATCCTTTTCCTCCGTAATTGTTTATAATAACTATGGGTAACGTCAGCAGCTGCTGCGAAAATTGCTGTATGATCCTTTTTATAACCGGGAGATAGCCTTGGAAACCTGACCATACAACTCCAACCAGTTCAGGGACCCAAATCGCAGGCTTATGAGCCTCTACTCCTGGAGAATGAGAGGGAGGCAGTGGCGGACTTGCTTCAATATCTCGAGAGTAGGCGTGTTCTTCTACTTCTACGTTCCAGTACTGATTGCTGGTATGACAGACCGAACGACGACCAACTTCTTCACCGGCTCTCCACTCTCTGCATTGACAACTCTGTCATTTTCGGATAATGTCGATCTTCAACGAAGCGCAGCTCTTGCATTTGCAGAAATCACGGAAAAAGAAGTCAGACCAGTGGGTCGAGATACACTCGACCCAATCCTTTTCCTGTTGAGCAGCCACGACACGGAGGTGCAGCGTGCTGCAAGTGCAGCTCTGGGAAACCTTGCTGTCAACAGTAAGTTTATGGTTTTTTTGAAACTGAACTCCTCGTATCATACTCAAGTGCTTCTGTTCTTTCATCAATTAGCTGACAACAAGCTTCTCATCGTCAAACTCGGTGGCCTAGAACCTTTGATTCGCCAGATGCTTAGCCCTAATGTTGAAGTACAATGCAATGCCGTTGGTTGTGTGACGAATCTTGCTACTCATGGTATGCTCGTTTTCGGACCTCAGACTTTCTTGCACTGATAGCCAATTCAGACGACAACAAGACGAAGATTGCGAAGTCTGGTGCGCTGGTGCCTCTCACCCGGCTGGCCAGATCGAAGGATATGCGTGTCCAGCGCAATGCTACCGGTGCACTTCTTAACATGACACATTCTGGTAGGCCAGTGAATCATGGCTCTAGGCTGTTCTAACCAATAATCACCGCAGACGAAAATCGACAACAGCTTGTCAATGCGGGTGCGATACCTGTACTAGTCAGTCTTCTCAATTCCCCGGATACTGATGTGCAATACTATTGCACAACGGCCCTTAGTAACATCGCTGTAGACGGTGAGCGGCCCACCTCATGCTGATGATAGTCTAAGATCCCATTCTTAATAGGCGCGAACCGGAAGAAGCTTGCATCGAGCGAACCGAAGTTGGTCGCCAGTCTTGTCTTGCTTATGGATAGCTCGAGTTTGAAGGTCCAGTGCCAAGCAGCTTTGGCCCTTCGCAATCTTGCAAGCGATGGTCAGTCGCATTTTTTTTTTTTTACTACAACACAGGAAACTTAGTTTTATTACAGAGAAATACCAACTTGAGATTGTCAAAGCGGACGGCCTGGCATCTCTCCTCCGATTACTCCAATCAACATATCTGCCCCTCATCCTCTCGTCTGCAGCTTGTGTCCGCAACGTGTCCATCCACCCTCTAAACGAGTCGCCCATCATTGACGCGGGCTTCCTGCAACCCCTCATCAACCTCTTGTCCTTCAAAGACAACGAAGAAGTTCAGTGTCACGCTATATCGACGCTTCGCAATCTCGCTGCAAGCTCAGAGAAGAATAAGACTGCCATCGTGAAGGCAGGGGCGGTTCAATCGATTAAAGAATTGGTCCTCGAAGTGCCCATGAACGTTCAAAGCGAGATGACGGCATGCGTGGCAGTGCTTGCCCTTAGCGGTATGCCTTCCATGTAGTTTTGTTTGAGTTATACTCAACCTTTCTAGATGAATTGAAGGGCCAGCTGCTGGAGATGGGGGTTTGTGAAGTTCTGATACCATTGACAAATTCTCCCAGCTCTGAGGTCCAAGGAAATAGTGCTGCTGCTTTGGGCAACCTGTCGTCGAAAGGTTGGTTTAGTGTTTGACTTCATATATAAGGTGAATGACAGCTCATTCGAAAGTGACAGACGGCAGAAGCGCAACAGACGATTATTCAGCTTTCAATGACGTATGGGAGAAACCAGACGGAGGGATGCACAGATATCTGTACAAGTTTTTGAGCAGCCCCGACGCCACTTTCCAACATATCGCTGTGTGGACGATCGTTCAATTGTTGGAGTCTGGAGGTCCGTGTTTCTCTTTTTGGTTGCTGCGTTTCTATTGAACTTTATTTCCAGACCCTCAACTAATCAGCAACATCCGTAATTCAAGCCTCCTCATACCCAACATTCGTGGCCTGGCTGTATCTCGAGCCATAACACCCTCATCATCGGTTGGAACGCCGCACTCCCAGCATTCCCGATCACACTCCGAGCATGACACAGAGACGGGTGACGGGCAGGGCGAGATTCAACTTCTTGGGCGCAGAATTCTAGAATTTGTGGACGGGGATGTTGAAGGCCTAGTTTCTTCTAGTGTCACTGCCTCACACATGCAACCTGGTTCGTCAGTTGCTAGTTCAACCCGCGACCACGAAGAACTCAGACGGAGTGTTCGTGAGGCGTTTGGTCCGGGTTCTCATCGTTGAACTCCTACGTTGACTTCGGGGAGTGATTTGTGGTTGGCATGGACAGCCTTTCGTTTTTCAATTGTATCTCGACGCCTGATCGGGTGGTATGGTTATCTCACTGGGGTTTCTCTTGTACTATTTTTGTTCACGTCTTTCCGCATTTTTATTTCATCCATTCTTCAATGCTTCTGTGACGTATCCTTTTAATCTTGAACATTCTCTAGGATTGCGATCTCTATGTTGTTTACATACCTACTGGTGCTGGTTGTTCAGAGAGTAGACTAGCCATTCGAGCGTCGAATACGATACTTTGTTATTTGTCTTGCATGTGTGAGTTACACGTGGTTAAATAATGTGGTGTGTAGCGCTGGCATTCAGTACTCAGTACTCAGGGCTCACTGGCTACAATCCACGTCTTGGATTCTCGCTGGCTAAGAGACGAAAGTAAGTATGTTCCTTGATTAGGAAGAACAATGGACGATCAGCTCGGGCGACTGACAACGGGCCGACAGCGTCTGATAGCCTCGAGGCATTGTTGTTGCATCCTCGTGTTTAGAGCTGGAGTGTGGCCGTTACGGAGCTGCATACCTTGCGACAGAGCTACTAGACCTCACCTGAACGGCCGGCCGACACCCACTCTATTCATAAGTTTTCCCTCGGTGTCTCGTTGGAATCGCCTTTCTCCATTCTTTTTCTTCTTCAGTCACCGCTAGGTTCTCCCATTCATCAAGCTTGTCTTGCTTTCTTGTCGACGGCCGTGCCTCACTGCTTCATTATTTTTCTCTTCCGTGTGCACCCTCTACGTTCTAGATGCTGCTCTTTAAATCCCTCCCAGTGGGGCTTATTGTTCTCATCGCTGATATCCAACCAACATCAGCTACGCTCGTCCCGCGTGCTATCGAGAAGATCCACAACACCGCAGTCGGTTACACCAAGAGCCTCGCACGCGACTTGCGCGTTGCCTTCGGTGGAGTCCTCGTCACACAACCCTCAAGCAACAGCCAGAATGTCATCTACTGCAGGCCAGGCAGGGCTGGGTTAGGAGGGTCTGGGAACGGCACAAGCTCAGCGCCAGTACCATCAAGCACATCCCGTGCTGGCTCAAGCTCCACCCAAAGCTCGTCGAGCGTGGCCCCGACAGGAACTGGGGCGGCGGCGGCGTCATCACCTTGGAAGCTGACACAATCTTATGTGAGTACAACAATAACCTTATGGGCAACGACTGCGTTTGTTGACTATATGTACAGTCTGGCAACGATTTCTTTGACGGGTGGAACTTCACGGTGGGTAGTGATCCAACTAACGGTATGATTTCGACGTGATTGTGGCACCGTATTGGTTCTGAAACGTTTCTGCAGGCATTGTACAGTATGTCGATCAGGATACTGGTGTGCGTTTTATGAGTTTATGATCACCAACATGGTTTCATGGGGTTCCCTAGCTGTCCAACGGCCTTGTAGAAATCAATAGTAACGGCAACGCCGTTATGCGAGTTGAAACTACTGCAACTGTTGCCAGCACACGCCAGAGCATCCGAATAACGACACAAGCATCGTTCAATGGAGGGCTGGTAATCATGAGCGCAGTGCACATGCCCACTGGATGTGGTACTTGGCCGTGCGTCCTTCCCCTCTACCTTACCGACTTTTTTTGAACAATTGGTCACTCTGCTAGAGCTTTTTGGACCAATGGTATGCACTGGGTCCTTGTCTTCTTGTTCGGATCTCTCATTTTCCCCAGGTCCTAATTGGCCAGCTGGTGGTGAAATCGATATAGTCGAATCTGTAAACGATTACACCAACAACCAAATGACCATCCACACCAACCCCGGTTGTGAACTTCCTTCGGCATCTTCCAGTGCTCTCAACATGTCTGGCACCGTAATTGGTGGGACTGACTGTGCTGCGATCACAACTGGAAATCAAGGTTGTGGCATTCGTGCAGCTTCAAACACATCCTTCGGCGCCGCATTCAATAACAATGGAGGAGGTACCTATGCTAGTAAGTTGACTAGACAGTTCCCATTTAGCCCCCTGACGCTGTCATGTTTAGTGCAATGGGACTCTTCTGGTATCGCTGTCTTTTTCTTTCCCAGTGGATCAGAGCCAGCTGATATCACCAACGAGACGCCTTTGCCGGACAATTGGGGATTTCCTGCAGCTAGGTGGCCTGCAGCTGAATGCAACCCTTTCCAGTATTTCAGCAATCACAATGCCATATTTGACACAACACTATGGTGAGTTTTGTCTGTAGGATTGAGGAATTCGTGCTCACTTTGTGATAGTGGGGACTGGGCTGGCAGTGTGTGGTCTTCTGCAGGCATTCCTGGACAGACGCAGAGTTGCGCTCAGCTGACAGGCTATTCGACTTGCGAGGCTTTTGTAACAGCCAATGGCGCCTCGTTTGCGCAAGCCTGTGAGTAATTAATTCTATTAAATAGTTCTCTGAAAAGCCAACTTAACATTGCTTAGACTGGGAGGTGGAATACGTCAAGATATATCAGAACCAAGGATGATTAAATGAGCACTTAGACTAGATATTTTTATGTATGAATATGTATAACGGAAGGAAAATGGTCCATTTCATGCTGGAACAGTATAGAATTCCACAACCCTGATTATTGGCAAATAAATATTTCTCTAACCCATACTTGTAAGTTACAAGAGAGGCGCTTAATAGATGAGGTTGAAAGTGCTCTCGACGGTGCCTGGCCTCGGATATTTCCGACGCTGGGCCTTTGTTATGTGTACCTACTTTCACTTCAGCGTCTATTATGGTGATATCTGTGCCATTGTCAAAAGGGATCTTTTGACCGTCAAACCTTGCCGTAGCTCGTGCCACTGAACGGCCACCGTGGCCATTCCAAGGGGATTCATCCTATAAATGAATGAGTATCCTCATCCCCAAAATCATACCTTGTTATATCCATTTACTTTCTTAATCTCGCTGATAAATAATGTCCATTGAGCTGGCGAACACCCTGCCTGGTGCGGATAACCAAAGTCTGCATGATATCTTGTGAGTTGACTTCTTCGTTTGTGCTTACTATTGACTCCTAACCACGGAACAGGTCAACTTTTTACAATGGTGCATTGGGCTCTGATGTCCATCCGTTGGTCCTGGAGGCCGTGTTGGTTGCTTGTACTCATGTTATTTTCAAAGACTTTAATCCTCTCTTCCAGTGTTCACATAGTTTTATCGCTAAATGAAAAGGTTGATGTTCATACTGCGCCCCCTCGAACCCTTCAATCTTCGTTTGGCTTGTCAGCTACTTCTCAACCTCGCTCGAAAAATCCCTACTGGCATCTCACAGAAATATCATCTAATGATGACAGGTGAGGAGTGGTCATCGTCTGTGTCTCTGACTGACTGAGATGTTCAAGGGAGCTATCTGGTCTTACTTATGACAAATTCTGGTCCAGCTTCGAGCGAAGTGAAGGTACCTTGAAGCCACCTGTACCTACCTGGCTAGCGACACCTTTATCTTCTTTTCAATCCTGCCGACCAACTACGTATTCCGCCAGTTCGCGGACTTTTGGTCTCCGTCATACTGCACCACTCTCTTATTCTGAGGTCCTTTAAAAAAGTGATTGACGCTAGCCCATCGATTATGAAGTGCGTCCCCAGAGAAACGTAACTTAATTACGATCACTAATAATAATTATGTGGGTTTACGTAAGTGTTATGTTTTAGTCACGTGTGGGTGACGTAGAAAGTTCGAGTGATTTCTCAAGGACGCGCGTCGGGACGCGTCAGTTTGAGGCGGTACTTACTTGTTCTTGCTCTTAGTCACTTGGCGACGCGCGGCTATTATTCATCATCTATGTACACCTATATAAACTCTGCTTCCAAGGAAGGCGCTCTTCATTACCTCTCTTGCGGATATTCTCTACAATCATGTTCCACTACGCCTCAAACCCTTACTTCTATCCTACGGCTCCAATGAGCAACCCTCGCGACAGATACTTGGCGGCACTTGCTGAAGCTAAGGTTGCTGAAGCAGAATTTCTCTCGGCTGAAGCTGCTCGGCGCGAGGAGGATGACCTTCGTCGTCGCCTGCAAGAAATCCAACATCAGCGACTTCTGCGCTCTGCGTACGACCGAGATCCTCTCTCGCATATAGACTCATACTCTACCTATGGCCACCTTGCTGGCCTTCGTCAACAGGTCCAGGCTGAAGAGCGCCTTGCTCTACGGGAAGCTGAACGCCGTCGCCGGCTGGAGGCTACTGCTCGCGACGCAGAGGCACGTCTTCTGCGTCAAGCTCGCGAGAAAGCTGTTCTCAGGCAACGGGATATGGGCGAACAATCACGCCTCGCTGCACTTGTCGATCATTCGACTAAGGTCGCACAACATCATTGCTCCTGTGGCAATCAAGTAAGATATTTTCTTCCAAAATTGCTGCTCCCTCTTTTGACAAACGGCAAGGTGTACCGACATCCGTGCTTCAATTTGGGCCCTCAACGTCGTTTCCCTTTTACACAGACTCTCATGGGCTTGGAAGGCGGCGTCAGTTTACCCGAAGAGGCGGTATGTTACTGCCAAATTACCCTTTCCTTTCATGACTCTCATACTTCTTTTCAGAACCCTCAGGCTGAGAGTGATTTCGTTGAGGTGCTCTCAAAACTTTTGAGCAATGCTCTGGTTAGAACGAACGTCGATGCTTCAGCCTCTGCCCAACCGGCAGTTCCGAGACGCAATTCGGTCCAACAAAAGACAGTCTCGGCTCAACAGAAGAGCGTCGAACAGCTATTCAAGGCCATTGGTGTCCCCATCGGATCGGAGCAACAACATTCTTCGTCAATTAATCCCAAGGACGGAGACGAGGCTAATCTTCTGCAGCAATTCGCGAACTTGTTCAGTGTTCCAGCTCCCAAGCCTGCGACTTCCTCGAAACATCAGGAACCAGAGGCTCCTGTCGCTCCTTCTGCGGCGCCCACACAGCCATCGAACCCTTCTTTAAGCTCGGATTCCTCCACGGCATCTCTCAAAGAACAATTGGAAGCCCGTTTGAACAACGAATACCACTCTGAAGTGAGGGACACTATCCAGGCTATCGTCGCATCTCTCCAGGGCACGAACACCCTCCCTGCCACCAACGAGACACAGCCCTCAAATCCTCCTTCAAGCTCGGATTCCTCCACGGCATCTCTCAAAGAACGATTGGAAGCCCGTTTCAACAATGAGTACCACACTGAAGTGAGGGACACCATCCAGGCTATCATCGCATCTCTTCAGGACACGAACACTTTCCCTACCACAAACGAGGCTGCGGCCGCATCGAGCAGCAAGGGGAAAGCGAAGGCTGAAGACTCGTCGAGCAGCACCGCTAGCCGCACCCCTGCACCGCCCATTAATCGCACCTCCAAAGACGTCGTGGATTCCTTGAACGAGATCCGTAACATCGAAGCCGCATTCCACACCCTTGAGTCAGACTTTTCCTTCCCTACAACACTCGACTTCATCGCCACCCATCTTATCCCCGGCAGCCTCGCCTCGTCTGACTCTGAGAGTAGCAGCGCCACCAGCCACCTTGCATACACTCCACGCAACCACCCCGTGCGCTTCTACGAGCAGGCGCTATCCGCGCTCCTGAACCAACTCGACTCAGTCGACAGCTTTGGGAATGACACACTACGCGCGAATAGGAAGGAGATTGTCAGCCTGGTGGAGAAGGCGCTAGAGGAGCTGGAGAACGAAGTAGAGGCGCGATACAGAACCAGGCTCTCGAAGGAGGTGAAAACTGGCCCCGCTGTTCCTGAAAGTGCACCAGTTGAAACTCCCAGCCACAGCAATCCTATCGCAGAATCCGAAGTCAAGAACTCTAGTCTCACTACGACTAAATCACTAGAAATCGCACGTACGGTGCCAATATTGGAAGTTACATCTTCGGAGCCTGTGGAATCGTCACCCTCTTTCATCGCCCTCTCAAATGCACAGTTTGACGCCCCTGCGGACGCACCAGACGCCGTTGACGAGGGTTCCTCTCTGATCTCATCATCTGTCACGATCAAGGGTTACGAGGTTGAGGCCACACCTGCCACTGCACCAGCTGTATCTCATTCAGAATCCGCCGAGGCATTCGTTTTGGCTCCGAGTCATGAGAAAACTGTTCCGAAAGACCTGAACAATAAGGACGCCGAAGATGTCGCGAGTGATTGGTCGGAATTGGAAGCATAAACATATGTAGGGTAGATAAAGTATCTATGCACAGACAGGCGACGAGACGGCCCAGCTGTTTGACGAGCCAGGACTTGTTGGAGGACTACGAAAACTTAGCCACTTGTATTAATATTTTAATTGATTGAAGTTCTCTCATAAAGATTCAGCTCGAGTGATAGATACTTTATATATGAAATACACTTGACGAATGCGACGGGGTCAGTTTACTTTCAGCGGGGTTGGCATCTGAATTCCGTGCGAGGATCCAAAAAAAAAGTGATCAACCTTGTGGGCAGACAACTAACTTCCTTGCTGGAAGTCTACAATCAAGAACATATCAGCAGAGGAGGATGTTACTAGTGTTTCGCGCTAGAAGTTTCCATGTGTTGTGTAAAGTGATTCTTCTCATTGTGTTTGATGTCTAGAAGAACAACACCAATCCTGATATTAGTAGTGATATGGTAAGATTATTAAGACAATCCGCTTCAGGCCCTTCCGCCCTTCTTTTTCTTATTCACCACTTTGAATCCCCATTCCGGTTGTGTGGGCTTCGGCGCTGCCTTCACGACATCCGCTATTGAGACAGGCTTGGCAGGCGACTTTCCTGCAGCGCCAGAGCCTTTGGGCCTTGACGCAGCGTCCGCTTTGCGCTTGGTGAAAAATTCAGCAGCAAAGCGACGGCCATCGAGCGTCGTGCTGTTGGCATAGATAGCATCGACCACCGTGTCAGTGGCAGATTGGTCTGGGTCAATTGGGAAGGAGATCAGCATTTCCATAATCTCGTCCACTGTAAACGTTTGTAGTCAGTGGTAACCCAAGACTAGAAAAGTGAAGAGCTGGCTCACCATTGACAGAACTGTTTAGCCCTTTCAGAGTCCCGCTGAGCCATTTCATGAATTCAGAGGAAGGTGGAACGGGAAGTTCGTCTGCTTTCGAGGCGAGCGGCGTAGTCTTGACAACAGATGTTACAGAGACTGGTCGAGAAGTAGTGGCGTTGCCATTTGGACGAGCGGAGGAACTAGGCACGCTTAGCACAGACGTAGAAGGGACAACTATGGGGCGAGCAGGGGCAGGTGCTACAGTGGGTTTTCCGCTAGCTCCGACTGTTGTCCATGCGCTTCCCTGAGACGCCACAGGAGGTGTGACCTGGAAGGAATGAATTATTCATCCTTGAACAGAAGGAGATGAAATGACCTTTTGAGTGGTTTCTGCATAGGCCCGTCGAGCGGCTGATGCAGCAGTCTCTTTGACTGCGTTTTTCTTCCGTTTCTCTTCTTCTTCTTGGATTTCCTTCATAGTTTTCTTGGCTGTCGCAGATTTTGGAGCATTGGTCCATACAGGGGGTGCGACAGAACTAGACGGTGTAACAATCGCCTCCTTCACAGGTGCGGTGGACCGCGAACCGGCCTGAGATGTCGGAAGACCCCACGAGGCAATGAAAGGTTGCGTGGAGTCCTTGCCATCCGCAACGGGCGCAGAAGCACGAGCAGCACGTTCCTTCTCCCTCTCAGCAGCCTTGCGAGCTTCCGCCTTCTTTGCTTCAGCCTCCTGTATCTCCCTCAAGCTTACCGAGACTCCCGAAGGCTTTGTCTTACCCTCATCCTCTTTCGACCACGCAACCTTGGGAGCAGAAATAGTAGGCGATGGTTCCCGAGCAACATGAGGCGCGGGCGCCTTCGCAGTAGGAGCAGACGGGAGGGTAAGCGCTTTCGTTTTCGCCTTCGAGGTAAGTGCGGCCTTCGGAGTTGGTTCTAGAACTAACTCGGAGTCGTCCACTGGGATGCCAAGGGCTGCGTCCAAGTTTTCTGATTTGAGTGCGTTGCCTTCCGTTGTGCTGGCCAGTTGTTGTTGTTGTTGGTTATGTTGCCCGACGTTACTGAATGTAAGGCTATCGGGGACAGCTGGGGTCCTCCAATCCTCGCTAAATGCCTCTGATGGCGGCTGCCAGGGGGAAGACTCATTAGTTTGCGAACCTGACCGAGAAGGCTGACTAGTTTGCCCCCAAGGCGAAGTATTAACGATGGACGGAGGAACGACGGTATTCGCAGACGTGGGGTGCGAGGAGTCAAATGGGCCTGGACGTCTTGCTACATGCGCTTCATTACTCCAAAGAGACTGTGACGGAGCGGGACTGGGGTTGAGGTCAGAAGGGACGGACTGAGGAGTCACCCCCTGAAGACCATATGAAGTGGAAGAGGATTGTTGGTATTGAGTGGCAGGCGATGGAGTGAAATGTTGTGGTTGATTGGGACCATTCACATAGGAATTGTAATCACCATTTTGGAATACAGAACCGTCGCCATATACGTCTTGGGGAGCTCCGTAGATATTTGTAGGCGCAGGCCCGAAAGGAGAAGAAAATGCGTCGATTGCACGATTCCCATCGAAAGGGCCTGTCGTCCATCCCTGCCCTGGGCTATATGTTCGGTTGTAACCATAACCGTCGACAGTAGGGCCTCTGTTTGCGACATTGCCAAATGCAGAGGATCTCATTGAGATAGCAGGATCGATAGCAGGATCGGTGAAGTTGTTTCTGCGATTGAACGCGTTTGCAGGATCGGGGATAGCGCCGAAAGCTTGTGCGCGACCATTCATACCGTTTTCGCCATAGAAAGTCCCTCTACCTCCGAATGCATTGGGGTCGGGCGATCCATTCCCAAAACGACCTGCTCCGAACGAAGATGACGGCGAATCTGAAGCATTGGAGCCAAAGTTGTCCAAGGTCGAGCTACGGAGGTTTCGTATCGGTGCTGGTTGATACGGTCCACTGAACAAATGAGATTCCTGTCCGAAATTCTGAGCATCGCGATGTGGAGGTAAACCAGGTGGGATGACTGGAATGGGAGGTGTTACAAATATTTTGGTTCCTCCATGTCTTTTGACAAGTTCGTCGACAGTGGCCCATTGTGTATCGAGATGGGTTCGCTTCATAGGAAGATCACCGCTAAAGTAACCATCATCGAACCACTTTTGCATCAACTCAGCATTGAAAGGACCTATATGGTACATTTTATAAATTGATTGAGGAGATTAATGGGTATAACAGTACCTTGAACTTGACCGGACGGGTCTTTATAAGACCATTCGACAGCGGCAAGATCAATGCCTCCCTGTACGGTATTAGGAAGACCATTCGATCCCAGAGATCCAGTACTATTCGCATCTAACGACGAGTGGGCAACCTGTGCAGTAACAGTAGCATCTTCGCCATTGACCGAAGAAGGACCGCTGATAATGGCTTGCTGAGAGTCTGTCGTGTGATTCGTGTCATGAGGTTCGGGTTTTCCTCCTGGATGAGGATCTACATTTAGGTCGTGACTCGAATCTTCCTCTTCCTCTCGGATGTCAGAGGCTTTCCCTTCAAGTTGATACTCCAAAGCACCCTCCCGGGACGTGCCAGAACCAGCTTTCAGAGACGCTTCCGATGCCCGGCGCCGAGCAACCCAAGAATCACTGCCTCCTAATATACCGTCGAAGCCAGGATTGAAAGCAGAGCCGCGTCGGGGTGATGGAGCCGCGTCGCGGGGTGAAGCGGGTTGTAAACTTGACAATGATTGTTTCCGAGGAATTGTTGAGGATGGTTGATCTTGAAAAACAAAAAACAAAAAAAGTCAGAACTAGTGGATCACACGACAGAACTGAAATTCTACCTCGTCTGAGGGCACCGAATCGATCCCTCAAAGGACTACCTGTGGCAGAAGAGGGACTATTGAGTGCGAGACGCGACCTGTCGTTCCCCAAAGCCTGAGTATTCAAGGGGGAGAGTAGATCGGTGGATTGACGCCGACGAAGATCCGAGTTAAGAGGCCCTTGAAAAAGCTAGATATGTACCCGTGAGGCCGTGAAATTGAAGACACGATAGATTTAAAGCGTCAAAAATGTAAAGCACCTTCTTTTCAGTGTCCCCCATGTCGCGTAATCCAATTGGGTCGGTCCCAACCTCCCGGACAACACCCTCCCATCTCTCGACTTCAAGGCCGAGCCCACCCTTCCCTCCCCCCTCTCTGTAGATCCGTAAAAGCTCCTCCTTAGAGTATCGGAAAGGATGCGCCTCGTCACGTTTCTCGGGTTGCTGGGGAGGTGCAGGAGAGACGAGAGCAGAATATGTAGACGCGCCAGACGTCGGGCCTGGCGGAGGAGATGGAGGAGGTTGGGAGCGCGTTGGAGTCTGGTGCTTGGTGCGCATCCATTCCGGGCCAAAGTGCATGGTAGTAGAGGACATCGTGCGTTTCACTGAGTGAAGTTCACAAGATAATGCAGGTAAGGTGTTAGTCTTTTTTTCGGATTTCTTCAGTAAAAAGCTGAGTTCACACGTGGAAAATATTTGGCAGCAGCTTCACTGCACCCTATTTAGGGCAGGTTCCTTTTGTATTCCACTACATTAGGGTTATATTATTCTATTCTATACTCGTCGTCACTCCATCTTCACCCGCCACACTGAAATGGGGAGTGCTTCAGGGCTCATCAGCAGCATCCCCGGGAACATCGGCAATAAGTACTTACCTTGTAGTTTACGAGCTTTTGGAATGATGAACGCGACCAACAAAATCACTCCAAGGATCATGCACAATGCAGACATCGCATAATAGCCATCACGGTGCGTGATGCACACTCCGTTGATATCTTTGCACATTGCCTTTCCGTGGTCGGAGACACATTCAGTCGCTATTTGAAAAATGTTAACAGCGGCCTGTGAAGGAATAGCGTTGCCAAGTTACTCACCTTTAACATCGATTCCCTCAGCAACTTTGCATGTGGCATCGCTTAAGAGATCCACTCCTAAAAACCAAGTCAGCACGGAGGCCACAGAAAAGCCAATGTCACAGACCTTTAAGTACGAACCACTTCGGCCAGGTACCACCCATATTTGTGAAAGTGTTGAGAAGCTGTACATAGCTAGAGCACAAATCGGGGGCATCCTGAAAACAGATGACTCACTGTCATATAAGTTCCTCCTATAAGAGGGTCTGATACTCGAGTATGGAAGGCGGATATCCCCACAAATTGAACGGTTCTGTAGAATAAATTCAGGGAAGCTCCTTACTTGAAAAAAAAAAAACGGACACTCACGACGCAAAAGATGACACCACTGTGTGAAGGATCAAAAAGAAGAAGAAACCGGTGGAGATGGGAGGGGTTGGGAACCAAAGGACAATCAATGTGGCGATAAGGGCTAATAGCAACCGAGGTATGAAGGCGATCAACCATGGGCGAAGAGGTTTGTCGCCCCTCGACCACTTCGCTGCGAGCCAACCACCCATAATTTGGAAGGGAAAGTCAATGAGAACCACCAAGGCTAAGTCTTCGCGTTTGAAGCCCTTCTCCACCATTTTAAGCGCAGTTACTGCTTCGTTAGCCGCGAACCCGATCTTTGCAACAAGGTGTATCCCGACAAGGATTTGGACATCTTCAAATTTATCTATTCAGACGCTTTCAAGGGAAAGGAATGAGTGCCATACGTCGAAGTCTGCAGATCGTCCATATAGTTTTGTACACTGCCTTTATGCTCATGTCCGCTTCGTTAGCGGGTTCTTTGTCCTAGTGGTTGGTCAGCTTAACAGCCATCGTTGAGACGGCAGAACTTGCCTCCTTCTTGAAAAATAGAAGCCATAATGTTACACTGTAGCAGACAACGCTCCAAAATTTCAAGTAATTTGCCAGGGTAAGATGCGGGACGCCCCACTTTGCGCTGCCAATGGTCAGAAAGAGCCTGCCTTCAGCCTGATGGCACCTACGCAAATGCTTCGCTGTTGAATGCGAGGAATACTGTAAATGAAGCGAAGAATCCAGTGTTGAGGCCAATAGTTTGACACGTCGACGCGTAGGATAGACAGTCTTGAGAAAGAAGAGTAAGAGCCCAACCTAAACACGCGTCCTTTAGCAGAGCACAGTATGCATTGATAGAAGAGTATACCGTCAACAGCAATGTCTACGCGCCACGTGAGTATAAACATTGAGAAAAGTCAGGTCGATTGCGTACCTTGTGTAGCAGAGAAGAATACGAGAGAGGTAAAGACGGCTGATAATTCAATAATGTTGTCAGCTGGCTGATGAAAAGAAAGATGTCAGAGTGGCAATACTGACGAGAAACGTGCTGCTTACATCGTCAAGCAGCTTTTGGACATTCAAGGAGATGTAAAGCATCAGGCTTCCGACGATAAATTGCATGGGTAATATCCAGGATTTCCGGCGTCCAATGGAGGGGAAATATACGGAGTCGACTATAGGTGACCACAGTAATTTGAGAGAATAAGGATAGCTTGCGAGAGAGAATGTAGCTAGTTGGGAATATGATAAATGTTCTCGGAGAAGGAATGGCACAGAGCCTGAAAAAATAGTTAAATTAGAGTATAACTTTTAAAGCATAAAGTGTACACACCGAGAGCTAAGCCCAGCTAAAACGAAGAATTTCAGCCTCTCAGCGAATCGATACCATATAGAACACGCACCGGTACGCCCTGTATAAGGTCTGTTTACGCGACTTGTCAACAGGAACGGAAGTATAAGAAATATATATCGGAAGCTTACACAAAACACATAGTAGAACCATGTTCCGTTTGTCTTTGGCTCCTATAGGTCTTTTGTGTGGGTGATCTTCCTCTCGCACCTCGCCTAGATTCTGTGCTGCCTGAATCCTCTCTTCCTCCCCTAACAGACTCATCTCAACTCCTTCTTCGGCATCGTCTAAACCCACTCGCGGAGACCGTGGCGTTTTAGGAGTTCGAGGATTAATTTGAATACTATTGAGTGACGACGACACTGCCATCGAATTGCTGGGAATGGATGTCGGTTTCATGTCCTCGTCCAGATCTGTAGGGTTTTGTTGGCGATCAGGATTAGGGGACTTGTGTACCGTTCTATGGCGCACCGACATTCAATGGCGGGACGTCGTCGAGGCTTGAAGCTTGAACTTGAAGTTAGAAACGTCGACGATGGTAAGTATAGCGTTGCCAAACAAGTATAGGACACGTGGCCGTTTGTGATCTCTTTCATCTTTTCATCTTTCTTTTTCAATTGATCATGATGGTTGCATCACCCATGTTCCTAAGGCTATATGGTTCAGACAAACCTCTTCGAAACGAACTCGAAACAACTTGGAATGTGTTGAAACGCTTAGTTCAAATTTGTGTTGTTCAAGCGGTTGACAGTTTCACATGTCCCCCAGTTGGAGTCGACGTTCTTACACATAAATCGGGTCATTGGCGAACCAAGTTCACAAAAATGGATCTCATGGAGGATGTGGCGATTTAGTACTCATCTACGGGAATCTCGCGCTAACTACCATCGTTGACCTTCAATCGGCCAGTACGAATGTCAATTATGTCCTCTCTCGTATCTTTCTTCATTTCCAAGCGATCTGTCGACAGAGTCGGCGTTATTAAACCCGAACAGCAGGCACTCTATGTCACTTATCGAATGAGGGAAGAACTACAAGGTACGCTTGCAGAGTGTCCCGGAACTGACCCCGCTAGAATTCTAAAACCTCGGATACAGGTGCTTGTGCATTCTCCTAGTCCGCATATAGACTGTCATCGGTAGACCACTACGGGCTATCACTCCAAGACCGCATGAAGTCCTGCCCAGCGATCACCGGCCGAAAGAATCTGGCGGAAGAGAGCGACGGGAATCGTTCCGTGTACTTGGTAGATAATATGTTGGCTCTTTTGCCCAAGGTTTCCCAGCCATCAGCCTGCCATAGCCACATTTATTTTCAAATATGTCCTAGGCCTGTGTCAACCCGGTCACTCAATATCAATCTACACCGCTGCAGCAATTCACATGAATATAATGTACCCCTCTCGATATCGTCACCGCTGTGAATTAGGCTTTCCCCCGACGGTGTCATGCTTGTTATTCGCCTTTGTATCCACTCCGGATCGGCGCAGGTTATCATCTGGTCGGTTTCCTATCCATTTTGTGCCTTGCGTTCCTTACACAAGAAGCCTCCCCATGCGTAGCAGACTTTGCGAGCTAAAATATTTCCCTTACATGCTGTCAAGATTTACCTGGGGCGTTGTCAAGATGAGGTTATGATCGAGACTAACCTTGCGAAAACATATAAAAGCCCGTAATGACTATAGTGCAAGTCCGCCTCCCCCTCGATGTCTCTGTATCTCTTTAATTCATCGATCATCTACTTAGGTCTTATCCTGTGTTCCCTGCTCAGAGTCGGCCTTCGCTTCATCGAGAACCGACTTGCCTTGAGACACGTACCTGGTCCACGGCGGTCGTCTCTTCTATGGGGAGAAGAATGGGTTTTGTACCATACCCCACCTGGTTCAGCCTACCTTGATTGGCACCAGCAGTTTGGGAAGATTGTCAAACTTTCGGGTGCCTTTGGTGTCAGTATTCTTCGTGTGCTTGTCCTTCATCATACTCAACAACGCTTGCTTTATAGCATCAGATATTATCGATAACGGACCCACGGGCTATATCTTTTATCATCGAAAAGGGTATTTATGACTTCCCGAAACCCAGTGGTGTCCGGGCCTGGTTTCAAGCCACTCTGGGCGAAGGCATCCTATGGGTCGAAGGTGAGAACTACTTTATCGTCACACTTCGGTTGCTGACAGACTGTCACAAAAGGTAAAACGGCTCATGAAAAGCAACGGCGAACCCTTGCTCCGTCATTAAGGTCAGCTATCGCCGCCTAGAGATATTTTCTTTCGGATTCCATTTTTTCTTCCTCTAGCCCACAGTCCATTCGAAATTTAACACACATCTTTTACGAGACATCGTCGAAACTTGCCACTCAGTGGACAAAACTTGTAGATCAGAGCTACGTCGAAGAAATCGAGATCGAAGTCACCAACTGGGCAGGCCGATTTGCGTTCGTGCTTTCCAACTTCCTAGAAGTCGAAAGGATGATAAAAATTACAATTCACAGACTGGACACCATTGGGCGTGCTGCCTTTTCCTACGACTTTGACTGTCTCTCGGGAGAGCCTCATGCCCTGGCTGAAGCCCTAGATGGTTTGACGAATAGCGAGAACAATGTTTCATCTTTCTACATGCGAGCTCTCTTCTGGATCTTTCCCCCCATTCTGTCCATTGGCAAAAAAGGTGAGATGATTCGACGGACAAAGCAAGAGCTTGGTCACATCGCCTCAAGAATTTGGAAGGATGCCAAGATTGCTGGTGACGAGCAGGGCAGGAGTCTTATGGCTCTCATGTGTATGTCTCTTCGTATATCAAACTTATATATCGATGTTCACTCGTTCGGACAGTAAAGACGGATAGGCTATCTGAAAATTGCATGGATGAGGAGATGATTGTCTCTCAAATGCGCACCATAATTTCAGCAGGGTATGAAACAGTTTCCGCCGTTGTAGCAGTAAGCCTTCGCTGTGTCGTTCCCACTTTTCCTGATATCTCAATATCCAGTGGATTCTCTACGAGCTATCACAGGATCAGAAGCTCCAATCTGATCTCCGTGAAGAACTGCATAGCGCCGGTAATGCCTCTTTCGACGAGCTCAACAGCAAATATCCTTTGCTCAATGCCGTACTAAAAGAAACACTCCGGCTCCATGCTCCTATTCTCGAGAATCACCATGAGGCTGCCACAACCATCACAGTCCCTCTCTCTGCACCGCTCCCTGGTACCACGGAAGCGCACATTGTCATCCCTCAGGGAACCACCATTGCAATTCCCGTTAACGTCGTGCAGGCTGATCCAGCTATATGGGGTCCCGATGCGAACCGGTTTCGTCCGCAGCGATGGATCGAATATAAGGAGGCAGGCCTCCGGGTTCCCCGGGAGTTATTAGCTTTTAGCGAAGGGTCAGTCTTCCAGTTGACCTCATGCTGAAAGTCAATATGACGTGTATCTCCTCCCCCTCGACAGCCCTCGTGCATGCATTGGCAAAGCGTTTGCCTTAGCGGAAATCAAAGTCTGTTTCTTGCTTTCGAGTTAAATGAGTCGAACACTCACTTCCCTGTGTAGGCACTTATCGTTACTCTTATCCCTAAATTTGTCTTTTCGTGCCCATGCGAGATTGAGGCATTCCAAAGTTTCGTCATCCGGCCTCGCGTCAAAGGTCAAGGACCGAGTTCACTTCCGCTCCTCATTCGAAAGCTTTGATGAAGTTTGAGCCTCATGTATCCAATCGTGTCCTCATATAAATGAACAAAAAGTGTTTGCGTTCAAAGGAAATAATTATCACAGTTCAGAAAGCAAAGATGCAATAAATTCCGCTGTGAGCTCGAGAGGTATATAATTAAGGGTTCTCTTAACACGTCAATGAAGTTAGTAATTTCTTGGGTTTCATCGCATCTATCATTACATAGGGTAGCGAGGGGACAATTTCAGCCGGCATCCGTCCTTGGGAAAGAGTGTGGCAATGATTCTGAGTGAGATAGTGTCAATAAACAAGAGGGGAATATATCCATGCTTGAACTTACTCGACCTCAGAGCTCTTGGGTGTCACCTCGTGCTCGAAATCAAGCAATACGGCGGCCATTGCTAGGACAAGTACAATGTTCATTTGGGCGTATTCAAGACCAATGCATCGATGGGGTCCGGATCCAAAGACGATGTAGTTCTTAGGATTTTGGTTGGCTAGACCTTCGGGGTCGAGCCATCGCTCAGGGATTAGTTCATCGGGTTTAGGGTAGATGGAGGGATCATGCAAGGAGTTGAAGAAGGAAGGAATGACCATGCTGTTAACTGGGACGGTATAATCATCGGAGATCGGGAACGCCTTTGTTGTCTTATATGGCACCTAACGAAAAAAATCTTGTTCAGAGACGGAAATGTAGGAGTAGGGATGGGCTGACCATCGTGACGGGGGGCATGACGCGCATGCTCTCCTTAACAAAAGCATTGAGATAGGTCATCTGCTCAACCATTTCGAGGTTAAGAGGCTTATCCAAATTGCCCTGACGAACAGCCACCTGCTCAGCGCGAACTTTGGCGAGGAACTCAGGATTGTCAGCGAGATGCTGGAAACCGTAGATCAATCCACTGCTCATGGCATCCTGAGAGGCGAACAGGAAGGAGAAAAGAACCATGGCCATCTCCAGGTCGCTGAAGTCCTTCTTGCCCTTGTACGTGGGATCATTGAGGATCTGTACCCATTCGTCCAACATGCACTCTGGTTCGGCACCGGAGGCCATAGCCTCTTTGCTTCGATTTGCGGCAAGTTCGAGCCAGCGAAGGGCAGCTTTACGCGACTGGACAGCTTTATAGACTTTGGTGCCAGGAATTGCGAGGGGAAAGTTAACGAGTTCAAGGGATTGTGTGATAGCCCAGTATTTCTCGTTGATTTCAAGAGCAGCCTCCTCCGAGATATGCTTGCCACAGAAGACACGCAGAGATGTGTCCATATTGAGGTGACGGGCCGTCATCATGATAGGGTGAGCGCCAGGAGTCTCCGCGGCAGTAGCGAGCCATTTCTTGAAGTGCTTGCGGGTAATAGCCTCTTGGATGCCGACGTAGATCCTGAGAAAATAGACTCAAAAGCAATCCAGTTGTAGGAGTCAAAGATGCCTACCCGAGAGCTCTGCGGGTGAAGAGAGCATTAAGGCCACGGCGATACGCCAAGTGATCTTTTCCAGTCAGGAATACCCTGAGAGCCATCTGTAAGTAGCGTTATGGTTTATCTAGGCTCATTACTGACCAGTTCTCAGGTAGCAGAATCTGCTTGGCCGAGTGTACGAGACAGGGTTCTGCGTAGGCTGGCGAGTTAAGAATTTTGCGCGAAAACTCATTGGAAGAAGCCATGACAATGAAACTGGAAGATTGTGAGATTCGCTGACAGAACGATTTCAATAGGCCCTACATATTGAAAACACTGATCGCACTCAAAGCACCGGAATCCCACTGCTTCTTATAGCCTTCCATCGTCGGATGCATAGAGTCAGCGAATTTTCCGATGATAGGTATGGTCCATGATGAGCCCGGGAGATGACGTTTTTTGTACCGGTATACACTCTGCTCGAGGATGAGGAGCGAGGCGATGATGGCAAGGGTGGTCCAGAGCCAGGTGGCGGGTTTGGCTTGAGCAAGGGAAGTAACAGCAGGGACAGTTAAATTATAAAGAGGGGCGTTGGAGGCAGAGGACGGTATTGAGGCAGCAATAGAGGCGTCCTTGAGGTTGGCCGACATGGTGGGCGAGAGTTCCAGCAATTCTCGTTGGTTTCATCCGACTGATATAACTTACAACATGAACTGATTTTTTTCCATCAGCCAATCATATTTGTGCATAGTAGCCGTTTAGTCAGCCCTACTACAACATCACAAGTTGGCCGGCGACCGTATTCAGCTGAGGCCAGTCTGGATGCTCGGACTGGACTAGACCAAGTGGAATTCTAGTCGGATCATCAAACGACTCATGATAACCCGTTCACTACCTTTCTAGTTTACCTTCGTTCTATAGCCTGCCGCCACTAAAATGCAGCCACTTGAATTTGTATGAAATTCCGTTTATATCGATCTTTATTGTTCTAACTACATGAAGATATATAACTCTTTCTCAGTATAAGTGAGCATGTCGGCGTACGTCCTTCCGTGAGATTTCATCCAGTGGTAAGGCATCCCTGACATCGTATCCCCGCACGGAATCTCTCCCAAGCAGAGCTTCGAGCCCAACTTCATAGACTTTGGAAACTTATATAGATAAATACCTTATCTTTAATAATAATAAATGGAAGACGAGGCAACAGGTTGGTATTGCTTGATAGCTTATGTTACCCACCAACAGCCTACAATGCACAGGCATGCCGATGCTTCATGTTAATTAGAAGGACACTTACTAGCTAATAACATAGCCTCGATTCAGACCGAAATATGAGATTCAAAGTTAAGATGTCCTGTAGTTTTTATAAGGTGGTGATGACGACAACTACTTGCTTGGCGTAAACCTATGCTTTGGGCTTGGTTCTTTTTTAGAGTGCTGAGATAACAGCGAAAAGAGATATTACTTAGGAGAAAAAGCTTGGACAAAGAGATGCGAATTCGTGGCGCAATGTCGAATGGGGTCCGGTCCAACCGCGCCACATGCTTACATTAAGTAGTCCGATGGTCAATAGGGAACGTATTGAAAATCTAGACGGAGCTGTAATTTTCTTATGAGCGGCGCTTGTCAAGTGGTTACGTTGACAGACATGCTGCGTGATCACATGAATCATGACGAGGATGACGACCCTTTCAAGGTACTACGTCATTCGACGCCCTATAAAAACCACTACCTAGGGCGAACGCCTTTCCGGATCCCACCTCATGTTTAACGCAGTCTTCCACGCTTCCCGCTACTCGATTCTGCGAGCCTCCTTGCGTGCACTGCATTCGACACCAATTGCGGCTAAAACTGCTACGGAGAAGGTTTCCGAGGTTGCAGATAAAGTGCGTGGATCTCTTATGCCTATATTACATCGTTCACAATGTCGGATTAGGTTAATAAAACATTAGGAAAGGGGCTTGCTTCAGCGATCGAGACTGGGGAGCAGGCAACGCAGGCGACGAAAGAAACCCTTGGTGCGCTACTTTCTTTCTAGATATATGCGGTGAAGTTCATTGTCAATTCTAGGTTCAACTACAGATCAAGTCAAGGACAAGGCGCGGCGGGCTTCAAATGCAGTAGAGAAAAACGTAGGACATGCCTCGGATGTTGCAGGAGAGCAGAAGGACCATGCATCGAACGTTGCAGGACAGAAGATGAAACAGGTTAGTCAAATTGCTCCACTAGCAGCGACACGGACTCTGAGATATTTCTAGGCGGAAGCTAGCGCGCGAGATGTGAAAGATCAATTTGAAAAGCAAGTAAAAAAGTGATAAAAGAGCAAGCGTTGCAAAGGTCCAGCTTTGTAGCTCGATGCAGACTCGTAATTGGGACCATAACGTAGTAATATCGTATACACACTCATCGCATGCATATGCATATACTATAAATCGCTTTTAAATATTTATCAACTCACTAGGTGAATCAATTGAGGCGGATCGATCAGAGGACGCTCATCACATCAATCACATTTGTAGCATATTAAAACTCCGCTTTAATGTCAGTTATAACAATTTTCTTCGGAGCCGGTCACTTTTCTCTAGTCAATCCTCACCCCCAACAACCCATTTAACAAATTTTCGAAGGCAGTTATAACTCCCCTTCAAACACATAGAATTGCATGAAAGGGTGAGCAAGGGGGTTCCTTGCTGACGGCTGATCTAAATTGATGCGACTACCTTGTAGAGAAGAGTCCACGCTTCAAGATGCCCCCGTAGACGAGATCGAGTCCAATTGGGACCAAGTCATTGATAGGTAATTGATAATACAAAGTGACTTTTTTTTCTCTGTCCTTATGCGCCAATACAGCTTCGATAACATGGACCTCAAACCCGAGCTCCTTCGCGGTATCTATGCATACGGGTGAATATTTCCGTGTCGTTTTTGTGAATTGATATAGACTCATCATAAATTATAGTTTCGAACGACCCTCTGCAATTCAACAGCGTGCAATCGTCCCTGTCGTTAAGGGCCACGATGTCATCGCTCAAGCCCAGTCAGGTACTGGCAAAACGGCAACCTTCTCCGTTTCCATCCTCCAGCGTTTGGATCCGGAAATTAAGGGTACCCAGGCCTTGATTCTTGCCCCGACCCGAGAGCTCGCACTTCAGATCCACAAAGTCGTCGTTGCCCTCGGGGACTACATGAACATCTCAAGTTTGGCTTGCGTCGGCGGCACGAATGTCCGTGACGACATGGGCAAACTCAGAGAGGGTGTCCAGGTTGTTGTTGGCACTCCTGGTCGTGCTTTCGATATGATCAAGCGCCAGGCGCTTAGGACCGACCAGATCAAGATCATGTGTCTCGACGAAGCCGATGAAATGTTGTCCCAAGGTTTCAAAGACCAGATCTACGAGGTCTTCCAGCTCCTTCCTCACGACACCCAGGTTGCGCTCTTTTCTGCTACCATGCCTGCTGAGGTTTTGGAGGTCTCCAAAAAGTTCATGCGCGACCCTGTTCGCATCCTTGTCAAGAGGGATGAGTTGACACTCGAGGGTATCAAGCAGTTCTACATTGCCGTCGAGAAGGAGGACTGGAAGCTCGACACTCTTTGCGATCTTTATGAAACCATCACGATCACGCAGGCGGTCATCTTCTGCAACACTCGCCGAAAGGTCGATCTGTTGACTGAACAGATGCACAGCCGAGAGTTCACTGTTTCTGCGATGGTGAGTTGATTGTTAATCTCAGAACGACAAGTTGATAAATTTTGTTTTCAGCACGGTGATATGGAGCAGAAGCAGCGCGAGGTGCTCATGAAGGAGTTCCGTACTGGCACCACCCGTGTTCTCATCACCACTGATCTCCTCGCCCGTGGAATCGACGTTCAACAGGTTTCCCTGGTTATCAACTACGATCTACCCACTAACCGCGAGAACTACATTCATCGCATTGGTCGTGGTGGACGTTTCGGTCGTAAGGGTGTTGCTATCAACTTCGTCACCACTAACGATGTTCCTATGCTTCGTGATATTGAGCGTACGTTCTTGTTCACATTCTTTTCCAACGTTGGCAATTAACTATTTTTCAGAGTTCTACAATACCCAGATCGATGAGATGCCTCTCAACGTTGCGTACGTATCTTTAGCACGGTTGCCATTTTGTTTGATTAACTGACACTTTCGATAGTGACCTCATTTAATCTGGATTACTATCAGCTTACGGACATAATATTGTACAATGACTGTATTTTTTTTGAGGAATACATGATCATTGTATTTCTTCCTGTCAAATTTCTGTAGATATAGTTAGACTGAATAGTATATATGCACAAGTCTGAAGAGAAGAATACTCAACACTGAATTTGAAGTTTACAGTGATTTCGCGGTCCTTTACACGAAGGGATTCCTTTACACACTCAGAGATTTTTTTAATGCACTCATCCTATGGCTTCAGGCAGCTGGGATCTTATTCTACTATACCATAGGCACCTTGTGTGAAAAAATAGTGGCCAGCCGTAAGATACTGAGCTTTTTGGAGACCAAAAACTGAGGTGAAATTGTGATTTTTTACAAAATTTGACTATTTTGGCAATACAGAAGTTAAGAACGCTTCCCTAGCAGATATATTGTTATAAGCGTATTCTAGGTACATTTATGCCACTATTTGCCAGCAAGATCATAACAATTGGATGAGAAACCAGCAAGGGATTCAAGGTGATCGTGACAGTTGGAAGAGATCTCACGCTGGTCAGAGTGATGAGCCGACTTAAGGGATTTGTCACGCTTTGATGTGATGTGTAAAGGACTGATTTTGTGACATTTTTCGGGACCTCTTCGTAATTGGGAGATTACACCATCTCAATGGTACAGGAAAAATACATACAGATGGGAATGAGGCCTCAAGATACTTACGAATGAGCTAGGAGTTTCCAAATGACAGATTTTGAAATTTGAGTAAAGTTATTCAAGAATTACAAAGCTTTGTGTAAAGGACCGCGAGATCACCATATGCATGTACATCATTTTAAAGTTATGTTGGTCCGAAAATAATTTGTTGCGTCCGTTTTCAAACCATCATGATGTTTCGTCACCTGGTAAAACAAACTTGTCGTCTGCCTCTCCGTATACGTTCCAGACCGGATGATCTTCTTCGACGGTCCATAACCAACAGCGCGGATTACGAGAACAAATACGCAGAAAAACTACGCCAACGAGCTTCTGAGTGAGAAGTCTACTATTTTCTTGTATGTGACAAAGTTCTGACCCACGGACACTCATTGATAATTTAATAATGACTACCTTCGTGTTGGTACAGAACAGGGTTGACTGTAGACGCCTTGAAAGCAAAGATCAAAGAAGAACAAGCCGAGGAGGCGCGTCGGACGCGGGAATCCAAAGCAGCCCACGCAACACAGGCTGCTGCCAAGACACCTGTCTCAGAAAAATCTACCTTGGTGCAGACAAATGCCACGCCTCCGCCCGCCAGTGTTCGCAAGGATAGTTCTCCCGTCAAGGTACCCTTCCTTTCGCCTGATTTGAGTAAATTCACTAACATTTGTGACGCAGCCCTTGACATCTATCCTCAATCTCCAAAAACTGATGGCGACACCACATACACCTGAACAAATCAGTGCTCTTTGGACGACTTACCACATGTCGCGGTCAGGCGGAACAGGAAGGGGGTACGTCTGTGCGACTGTACCGTTGGACCTTTATCGAAAGATGGCCAAAATTGCGGAGCGCTACTCGTCGTTCATCGTACCAGTACCTAGGATGAAGCCCACGACGGAACCTAAATTAGAAGGGGAAGAAGATACTGCTTATGAGTTCTATTTCCTACAGTGGGACTTCCATGACGTCCCTCCTGTGCCGACTGCAACCGAGGACCTATTTGCCCCTTCAAAGCCGACATCGTTCTCTGCCGGTGCCAACCCGAAAACGTCAACTATCTTGTTTACTCCTTTGCAGGAGTACAAGATGCGGGGTACATTTGCAACGCCATACTTGGTTCTTACTCATTATACGGATTTGGCTCATTCTCATGGCGTCGTGCTGCTGCGAGGAGAAATTACGCCCGCTTCGGCGAGTGGGGGCGGGGCAGGGAGGTACATGTTGACTCAAGAAGACGCTCAGCTACTGTCCATGGCTGCTCAAAAGTTCTACCTGTGGGATAGTCAGGATGAGGCGAGTGCCGGGGGAGAACTCTTGAAGTGCTTCCATGAAAGACCTGAAGAGTTCAAATGGGAGGAGTTGCTAAAACACGCGAATTTAACTGTTTAATTCATCGGTGCGCCTACAATACGTAATAGAAAGTCCATTGAACCGGGTCCTTGCAGTCCATTCGATTTGAAGATATATATTCATGCTGTACAGATGAGAGGGGCCTTTTGAATCCAGTCCTTCTTCCCAACTTCATCAATGACGAAGGCGGCAAACCCTCTTCTAGATAACCATATGTTCATCTTCCCGTCCCCAATATATCCAGCAATTATCTCCTCCGACTCCTGATTTGTGAGGAGTGGCACCCTGACTATCGTCCAATCCAAGTCGACACCATGTGAGCGCACATTCTTCCCTATGGCTACAATATCATTGTACGCGGTTCTAGCGCCTATTGCAACTCCGTTCACTAGAACGGAGAATGCAAGGTTGAACTTGTCGGAGGGGTCTGTAATGGACGGTGTACCAAGACATATGAGACGCTTGACACCTTGGTGATGCATGAGGTCGATGAGGGTGATATATGCATTGGCAAGAGGGGTATCGGGTGGGTGGAATGGGCCTTTCTTTACACTGGGCCCCAGCGCAGAGAGAACAACGTCCACGCCGTCTATCGCCTTGGCAAGAGCAAGTTGGTCTGTGAGTTGACCTTGGATGACTGTGACAGAGGGGTGGGATTTAAGGTCGCTAGGGACCTTTTCGACGGAACGGACGTAAAGAACCACTTCACAAGGCTGGAACGTTTCGAGTGCGCGACGGATAAGGAGAACGCCAATAGCACCGGTTGCGCCCAGGATGAGAATTCGCATGATTACTGCAGCTGGAGGAGAGTTCAAGTTAGAGTTTACTATTACTTGTATGATCTCATTTCACGATCCGCTCCTTTATATTATGCACACATCTACGTCGTTGGCTTTACTGACCATGAACCAGCCCGTATGGCCTCTGCCTCCAACGCTGCAATCGCTTCACCCATTTCCCCTTCTTCATCGACTTTCATTGCCACCACTTCCCTCTCATACAAACGCCCAAACCGACTGGCCAAGGCAGAAATCTCGTCCTCCACGCGCACCACCTTGGACTGCGCTGTTTCAACCGACCCCGCCTTTACACCCTCCAAGCCACACGCTACAATGCGGTCGAACCATGGTATTGGTTCCCCCGTTATATTTAACGAAAAACCATGAGAAGTTAACCGATGTCGCACTTGCACTCCGATACTGGCTATTTTTGTGGTAGGATCCAGAAATACACCCGTGTGCGCTGAGGGCATCGGCATTATCGCATGAACCTCTTGGAGATATAGTTCCAATGTCTTCTGCATGCGACACACGTAGTCTCGTGCACCCATGGTTGGAGAATAGCGTGAAAGGTCAAGTAAGGGGTAGCCAACAATTTGACCGGGGCCGTGATAAGTCAATTCTCCGCCACGCGTTGTGGTGACGAAGTCGGCACCAATGCTAGTCAGACGGACACGTTCGTCGCGAACAGTTGACTCCGTCTGCCTGCGTCCAGCAGTATAGACAGGACGATGTTGTAGTAGAAGAAGGACATCCTTATGAGAATTGGACTTTCGCTGTAATAGCTGGATATGGTGTAGCCTTTCTTGTAGCGCCAAAGTCTGAACGTACGGGAGTGGTTGACGAAAGTAATGACAGAGAATTGGTGGAAGATGCATAGCAACAAAGACAATAAAAAGACTGTAGCGGAACTGTGCAAGCCTTCGTGGCAGTGCTAGGGGCTTATCAAATGTATTGCAGTTATGCGCTTTGAGCGTATTACAACATACGTCTGAATCGGTTCTTGGACTCACCCCCCGACTAACTTACTCCAAGTCCATATGTCAACGTATTCGCGTACAGTCGAAAGCCCCTCAACCGATCATTCCCGCTTTCACAATAGCGCCGTCCCGAACCCAGTTCTCCTGTTCTTCTCCATAACATTTGATCGATCGGATCGCCGCAGGCAGAAATTCCTTCCTCTCATTGCAAATGGCAAAAATCGATCATAAGCGCCACGTTACAATAGTTATGTCATAATCCCTCCTGAGATTGATACTTTCACCACGACTTCTGAATACATGACTGCACCAAAATATATTATGTGGAGGATGATGTGGGATTAGAAGTTCACTGGAAAGCGTAGTAGCACTCCGCAGGGACATTTTTACGAGAGACCTTCTTCGGAAACTTCGATGCAAATCGTGATAAGAATCGAGAAGTTGCCTTGGGAAAAGGCCTGAGAGTGAACGGTGAAAATGGTAGGCTGCGAGGATCGCTTACCTCCGCTTGGTCGCCTCCTTTTTCAGCTTCGAACACCATAGACTGTTCTATTGATGAGCAAAAATACAACCAAAAAAGGAAGCATCAAACACACAATTTGAAGGCTTTGTGTCGCCTTCTGCCTGGAAATCAGGAAAGATGCTATCCCAGGAGTATCATTGCTTGACTGGGAAGGTTGCTCAATAAATAAGAGGGACATACTATCCATAAGTAGTACTGACCATGGACATAGCTACGGACCTTGTACGTCGGAAGCAGAGTGATAGGTCTGTGTTGGGATGCAAGTTCAAGTTGTTGGGAAAGTTGAAACAGGAGCCCGCATCTTCATTTTATAGCTTGCGCCTTGAAGTATAACAGTCGAGATCCAGGCGGTACTCCCACGAAATTGCAGAAGATCCTTCACTCGAGTGACTTGGCAGAGGCCCATGGGAGAGATTGGGAGAGATCGTGGTAACAAGCTGTGCTGAACAGAAAAAAAGCTAGTGGAACATGAGCCAAGGCAACGGCTCCATCGCAGAGGTTATTGCTGGCGTCGCTCGTGGGGCCTACTTATCATAGTACATCCAAGTCGAGAATGTGATCACCCACACTTGACAGCCTAACCTTCATCAGGTGCGTATGGGAAAGCCCATCAATCCTAGGTAAACTCGGCCGAAAAGCAAACGCCACTTGTCGTGTGTTTTAGAGACTCCAATTGGTAAGTCTTCTTCAAGTTTAGATGACACGCACGATATAAGACCCTGACTTCTGGAAAACAACGTCAAAAGAAGCCTAGTCTCGAAGCGCCGACGTTGAAGTGAAAAGGTTCTGACTGGAGCACCAGGTGGGGGTCAGCAGGGTTGGCCTCAAAGGCACCGGGCACTATTATATAAGATCGGACCTGCAGGGCCATGGGGTATGTATTTTTATTCAAATTGAATTTATCCGTTATCTTTTGGATCACGTGCAGAAAATTGTCTACAACTTTTGTAATGATCAAAAGGAGGAATTGTCCGGTCCTTATCTCGGACGGAAATCGGCAAACGTATCGAGTCTTAAAAACCTTTGTAGTCACATTTTATTCGCTCATACACGCTCCCTACAACTTCCTATCTACTATCGCCCTGCACCCACCGGGTCAACTCCTTCGGGTTTAAAAGACCCGTTATCCCAGCCATTAATGCCAGGCGGTCCTTTGACCAATTTCAATATCAGAGACGCCCTTGGAGCCTCGACAATTTTCCGCCGTGAGTCCATTTACTTTGTTTTATTACTTCCAGTACTGACATAGTATTCCAGGGGATGTTTCATCGTAAGTTCCGTCTAGACATCCAGTTCTAGTTTGAATTTTCCCCGCCCTTCAACGTAGCTTCGATCGTGGCGACATCGCCTTCGTCGTAGTGTCAGGAGGCATGGTTTTCCTCATGATTCCGGGTCTAGGTGACTATACAGTCTCAAACCGACTGTCAAAAGCTAACTTGCATGAATAGCTTTTCTCTACTCAGGGCTGGCCCGTAGAAAAAGTGCTCGTAAGGCTGGTCTCCCCAAACCCTACAATGTAAACGCTAAAACATCCTCTTAGTCTCTTTAATTTGGGCCTGTTTCGCGAGCAACGCTATTGTAATTTTCCATTGGTTTTTCTGGGGCTACTCTCTAGCATTCTCTCCCACCGCTAGCAACGGGTTCATCGGCAACCTAACGCACTTCGGTCTCATTAATGTTCTTGCTGGTCCGGCTCCTGGCTCTCCCCTCATTCCCGAACTAGTCTACAGCTTTTTCCAGATGGAATTTGCCTGTGTAACGGCCGCGATACTCATGGGTGGTATCGCAGAACGAGGACGTGTCCTTCCCGCCATGGTCTTCATCTTCATATGGATGACACTCGTGTATTGTCCGCTCGCATATTGGGTATGGGGACAGGGCGGATGGGCTTCTAAGTGGGGTGTTCTTGATTTTGCAGGCAAGTCCGCCCATCAGTATTACAATCATTCGCTAGAGACTCGGACTAATCGTGATTCCAGGTGGAGGTCCTGTCGAAATTGGAAGCGGTGTCAGTGGCCTTGCGTATTCGTGGATTCTCGGACGTCGATCAGAAACCGAGCTGCTCAACTTTCGACCCCATAATGTCTCCATGGTAGGACTTGGCAGTGAGTATCTGATCGGAGTCTTTCAATATCTATATTCATGATATTTTAGCGTCACTTCTGTGGTTTGGGTGGTTAGGCTTCAATGGTGGGAGTGCATTTGGTGCCAACCTCCGAGCTGTCATGGCTATTTGGAATACGATGATGGCGGCTGCCTTTGGAGGAGCTGTGTGGTGCTTGCTGGATTTTCGGATTGAGCGGAGATGGACCATGGTTGGCTTCTGTTCGGGGACCATTGCAGGACTTGTTGCTGCCACTCCCTCATCTGGATTCGTGCACCCGTGGTCATCAGTGATCATAGGTGCCTTAGCAGGGGCTGTTTGTAACTTCGCTACAAAAGGTGCGTCCGGTGCCAAAGCCTTCTCCCTCTTTCGATTGTTGAACTTTCTTGACAGTAAAATTCCTAATACGCGTCGATGACGCTCTCGATCTTTTCGCTGAACACGCTGTTGGTGGCATCGTCGGTTTAATCTTGACCGCCTTTTTCGCTACCCCAACTGTAATCGGCCTTGACGGAGTCAACCTTGGAGCGTCTGGAGGCTGGGTCAACCACCATTGGAAACAACTCTATATTCAGTTTGCTTATGTCTGTGCCACTTGCGGTTACTCCTTTGTCGTAACTGCTATCCTTGCCAAAGCCGTCGATTCCATTCCTGGCCTACACCTACGAAATACAGCCGAGGCTGAAAAGCGTGGCATGGATGAAATCGAGGTCCGTCGTGCTTTTCATGATCATCTACGTTCAGACGCTTATAGCCTCGTTCTAGATCGGAGAGTTTGCGAGTGATTATATTGAAATCCGGAGAGATTTCACAGATGGTGCCGCACCTTTTGATTCTACCGAAGGCAAAGGAGAATTTTTTTATCCACATGTGGCCGCTGGGGACAGACACGGCCATGTCGAGGTTTCATTCTCAAACCATCATCCAGGTTCAAGTCACACAGATCATAATAGATCACAAGACCTTGAACCACCACACCATGACGGAACAATATCCGAAAAGACGGAGACCACTGTAGCACCACCACCGCCGCCGCAATAATATTGTTTATCTAATTGTATATACCTTCATTCATTACTACGCATATCTACATAGAATCACAAGGGTTTTTGTTATGGATGTTCAGGGCTACATGAACTCATTCGAAGCAACTGCGAGAGCCCGTCCGATCAAGATAAATGTTAGAACTAAAATCGAGTCATATATATATATATATCAACAGTCCCACCCAAGAACAAATTCTTTTTCAGAGATGGTAACATTCTCGGGTGTCTCCAAGGCAGACAACTGAGGGCCACATATACCTGAACCGAACTCCTCATTCAACAGAAGATCAACAATATTGCGAGCCGAGACTGTCTCGGTCTCCATCGTTGAGATTAAACTATACGTCAAATGAGTGAGAAGCATAAGATGCATGCCTAACAGATTCTTACGGTTCAAAAGCGTTGACGTAGTAAAACCCACTGACCACTTTGACAGGAGGGAAGGTCGTCGTAGGTTTGAGTTTGGGGTATGCATCCCACTGGCCACGAACGTCAGAAATCGACATGTATAGAGTTTTTGGAGGTATTCACCTCTTTCCTGTAAACCCAGCCGACTTGTCCATGGAAAACTTTATTGAGCAGTTCGTCACTGACTCTTTCTTTTGAGAAGATCTTAACGGCCCATTCTCCATCTCTCACGAGACCATGATATGAGAGAGAATTGAACTCGGGTTCTTTCCCGCCATTTCGCACACCTTCGTAGGTAGTCAATGTCATTTCCGACAAGGCTGATGCAGAAGACTGTCCGAAATAAGCAGGGTCAGGAGTTTGGGATGTAGTGGTTAGAAGAGTGACGTGGAGATGAACGTAGGGTTGTTCTGGAATCGATTCAGCGAGATGGTGAGGAATGCTGATCCCGGTTGAATGAAACGGAGCAGCCAATATGACAGCCTTGTAATCTCTCTTGCCTAGACTGCTCTCAATAGTCCACTGTGAAGAAGGAGACGATGATTCTGAAATCCTGGTGACCTACATCCCATTTAAGTTATTACAATGCATAATCCAACAGCCGTTGAAAGGCTCTTACTTGTGTATTTAGATGAACCTCGGCGCCAGAGTGTTTCAGGAAATGCTCGAAAATCTGGAAGTTTCCACCTTCGATACCCCTTGCATCTGTAGTTGCTAAAGAAAGTGTCCCACCCAGGCCGTGGATATCGTCGAGGTTCTGTGATAGAGACGGTTGTTGAGCCTTCACTACATTTTGAATCAGGGATGTTCACCCACCTGTCCGTAGTTCACTCGTGTCGCGCCTTCGATGAGCTCAAATGCAAAGCGTCTGGCTACTCCAGACTTTGTGAAAAAGGAGGCTGCTGTGTCATTCGCCATATCAGAGTAGCCCAGGGCGGCAGAAAGATCAGATATATCGTTCCATTTAGGGGATTCCGGTGTATACAGAGCAAGATATCTGTCAACCGCCGAATTGACGCTGCATGACGCGTTAGGCCTCGGCTTTTCTAATTTAGGAGCATAAACGTTACATTTGTTCCGTTTTCTTTGGGCCAAGCACTCCATATCGCCAAATGGTTTTCAAAGTGTCCCACCAACTGTCGCCAAACTGCAGGGTACTATAATCAGCTGCACAACGTCACGCGAAGGCGGTCGTCTTACTGTGAACAATAGCTCTTGCCCGTCCCATATAGATGTTCGCCCCCCAGAGCTAAATACGCGGCGCGTAAGGTTGAATTCGTCTGACGCTCTCCAGAGGTTCTTATTCGCCGCAACGAAGATAGATGCGCCCAACTCAAGGGGAGGTAGACTTGAGTTTTCATATGGATACACAGTAATGCTCCCTAACTCTATATTTAGTTACGCAGCTTAGACTTGAGTACGCTACTCAACGTACGGCCACCAATGTACGATTCCTTGTCGTAGACATCTATTTCAACCGATACATTGAATCTCTCCTTGGCTTTGGATATCCAGAAGGCTGCTGAGCTCCCACCGGCTCCAGCGCCTATGATTGCAACGCGAGGTATCCCATTGTCCACGGATTGTTCCTTGGCCTTCTCCGGGGTATCGTTTTTAGTGAAAAATGGTATGTTAAATGGTAACTGGAAGGCAAAAGCAGTCGGGAGGAGGAGGATAAAAGGATGGCACCGCATGATAACAAGTTCAAGTAAGATGAATGCACTTCATGTCACTTGTTTTGGAATTCCTATTTATTTATTTATTTTATTTACACAGATTATCATTCCAAACATTAACACACCTGTCGTCTTTCACTCAAGAAACAAACCGTCGTTGTTCTAAATGCAAGGCGAAATTTACCACAGCGCATGGGCGAAATTAAAACGAAAGTATGCGCAATATCCTCTGTTATCTTCTTACAAGCTGAAAACAACCCGAGCTGGACGGATCCTGATTGGAAATTCATGAAAACATCCACAGGACTAGGTACCAAATTGAGTCCGACCGCACTTCTCCCATGCGACCTTCAAAGTGAACCACCATGAGGTCTGCGGGTACTCAAGAGGATTCAGACTGTCGCTTCCCAGCGGTTGTAGACGGGGCTTACTTTGCTTACCCGTTAGAGATTATCCAGCATATTCTCATCCAGTGCCGCATCCAGGATGTTATTGCCTTCTCCAGCACCTGCCGCTTAGCTCACTCTATGATTTTCAGCGGCTCCAATGAGACCCTCCTTTGGCGCGATATTTTCCTGGCCAATTTCGATGATCCACGCCGCATTCCTTTATCATCTACATCTAGCGGCCGCTCTATAGCCTGGAGGTTCCAAGCTTATGAAAGGTTGAGGGCTGAGGTGGCGGCGCAGTCACCTCACCCAATATTTCCTACTTCTCGTGCTCTGCAGATTTTCGTTTCCGCCATTCACGAAGTTCCTCCCTTGAGTTGGGGCAAGTCCACGCAGTCCCTAAACTTACAATGGCTTGAGCGCATTCTTCCAACGTCCGACCTTCTCCGCATTGGTACCGATGGCGATATCAAACACTCCAAGGACATGGTCTCAGCACAATTGAGGGCCTATATTGGCCTCTCTTATGATCGTGGAAAGGATGATAAAACCAGAGCTCGCTTGTTTCAACGACGCAAGAACAGTAGGCTGTATGTTTACAATGTTCGAAATTACTCTGGCCGATACTGGGGCCCGTTCTTGGATGATGGTAGAGTCGACTGGATACACATTGAACATCTCGTGAATGTATTGGTCATGAACATTCGTCAACTCCCAGACGACTGGCCCCGCCTATCACCCCCTTGTGGCTTGAATGCTACACGCGAGGGATCTGCCCCAACCAACGGTTTAGATGAACATCGGGATTGGGCAAGAGTTGCAGGTGGAGACCACAACCCTTTGGCACACAATTGCAGCTTAACCTCTTTCAAGGTACCTGGAGGCGATGTGTTTCATATATGGACTTCCGGTTAGTCTGGACCAGTAGCTCTCTCGATTCAACCAGCCGATTGTTTTGATTTAGTGACCTTTATTGTTCGTCAAGGTGTCCTTTTCTCTACTTATCATCGAAACTGAAGTAAAACGGGTATCATAGCCTTCAACGTAAGTTCGATACACGCCCTTCGCCCCAAGGTTAACACTCAAACACATTAGTTCGGATTCAACGAGCAAATTGACCCTACATTCTTTGATTGCCCTCGTTTCCGAGAGGCGACACGTTTTTTGGAATTGAAATTACACTTGGTTGATGTGGAAAGGTCCCGCTTCCGGCATCACCTTTGGTCCACCTCCTCGTATGCTTCAATCAACATGAGGTATCCACCCATATATTTTGCGGGAACTTCGTGCAATTACAAGGGAAACGAAGCTGTGGTCGAAGGAGTTGTTCATCTAACCCTCGATGGCACTGTGCGCTGGCAATTCGTACGTGAAAATGATCCATCCCCTAGATATGAAAATTAATAGGCTCTTCGTTAGAGTAGCACACACCCTGAATCCGCACGATGGTGGTATGTACCGCATATTCTACTGCTTCATGATTTTCATTCGAGTGTTGCTTGCCATAGTTCAGACGGTGCCCAGATCGGCAATATCGCGAGTGCCAGTGGAGTTGTGGGTGTGTGGACTACAGAATATCGCCGAAAGGGTTTGTTCATCCTCATTGCGTGATGGGGTGTACTGATTACCAGAAATTCCCTCAGATGACCCTGTTGGTGAGTTTCATTGTTTGTCTGCCGTATGAAGTCGTGACCAACACCACTTCTGTGTCAAGGCCCTTTTTGGCTATGGAAGGTCCCAGATGACTACCCTGTTCAGCTCATGGAATATTCCAGGTAATCTCGGGTAGTACTGACGGGTAGCCAAAGCCTACTTGACTTGATCGTAGTTGGAACTGTCTACTTATAGTTACGGTACCCTCTGATTTAGTTAAAGGCATACGTTAATGACTGTTGCACAAGCTGTTAGGCCGTTGAGTAGCAATCTCATTGATACACAATGAAAATTTAGGAAACTATGTAGAGCCAGTGTTTTAGAAAAGTACTAAGGGCTTGAAGTTTGAACGTTCCGTTGCGGCGTCGATGGATTACCGAAATCATAACCCCATCCCCCAACTATTTCTCTGTTTCGTCTATTGCAAACGCCAAACCAAATTCCATGAAGAGCTTTTTGAAACAGCCAAGATCTTATCGATGTACTTAGATCCATCAATTAATTATGTAATCTCCCTTCGGTTATATGAATCGTGTTGCTTCCGTTTTTTTTTCCTATCATAAAACCCTCACCACAGCTTCAGCCTTCTGGCGGAGCAACTCTATTCCCTGATAATTTCGACTAGGGTACCCGTTTGGCGTGGGTAGATGGATACCAGAGCACAATTAAGCCGGAGCATTTTCCCGCCCTTGGCAGTCATTGCAATGCGGTGGAATGGAAAATGCTTGACTATGGCGCTCGTACATACGTACTTATCCAAGTAGCCGTAACTGCAATATATCCGTCCGTCCTATTCATATGTTTTCAGTCAGCTGAAGTAGTTGTCATGTGGAAATCACCTTTAAACATTTACTGCAAGACAGCTCTGATTTGGCTCTGATACGTAACTTACAAGTAAACCCGAGCTTTCTGTCGCATACTTCCGCCAGGCTTGCAACATCGATCCTAAGTGTTGATTGTGGCCTATACATGCATACAAAACAACTGTCACTTCTGGGCCTTTAAAGCTTTACATCTTGCCTCAAATTCCCTCAATAGCTCAGTCGCCCTATTACCTCAGGCTGAGGGACGATTGATAGTCAATTGGCATGACGCGCGTTTCGTCCATAGCTGGGCCTTTATCACCAATAATGCTAGGCTCGTTTAACTTACTCTGAATACCGGTTTGAGTCTGTTACCTCGGCGTCACGGTACCATTTCACCATATACTGTATACTGCTGGCAGGTTGCTTGGTCTGGTTATAGCTTTCATTTACCGTGACCGTACCATATATCTATCTTTTGACAACGACCCTTTCGGCCCTGGGTCATCCAGTGACGAATTACCCCCAATTCTGGCCATGTCTACGGCCGTGTTTGTGGAGGACGTCCGAGGCTTTCAGACCTGCAATTACAGTAGCAGTGAGTGATGTTTTGAGCGATCGACGGTTCACACAAGCTTCTTGTGCGGTGTTCGCTGACAAGCATCTCGCAGTTGGCGCTCTGACATTTACCGTCTATGACATTGTTGTCAGCGTGGAAGATGAGGTCTCTGCTTTTTCAAGAAGTTGGTATTTGTTCTAACCAGAGGCTTGGTGCCAGGTTCGTGAGATATGGAGGTGAATGGCTACAAAAGAATTTCAACGGCAGAGCATTAACCACAGCCTCAAAACGTCCACAGCAGACCATGGACAAACCTGAAGCTTCTCTACCTTTCTATTCGCATGCTGTCGCTGGCGACTCAAATGTAAGTTGTTCTCCGGTAGCACGTTTCGACAGGCTGATAAGATAACTTCAGGATATCTACCGCTGTAACATTACAGCTCTTAGGGAGGAGTACACCTAGTATTGGACGATGCCGAGCAATCACGGCGTTCCAGGGGATGTCTAGTCAGCTCCTGATGATGGCAGTCCAAATAATTCTGATACTGAGAGGTACCAGCAGATCATTCTCTCAAAGGTGCCGCTCCCGAGACTCACTTTCATAGTTCAAGCTCTATTCTATGAAAAACAATGTCTCAACCTCGTCATCCGATATCTATTCGTAGCAGAGGTTGTCATCATGACTACTTTTTTCATCGTAGGGCTGCCACGCGTGCAATTCGGGGCTCACTGTGTCATCACATCCTTCCCAAAGCTGGGCCCAGCCTTTATGTACGTCAGAGTTGTATTACAACGTCGCAATATCTAACTCCCTTCGTTTTTATCTGGTAGCATAACCCCAATTTTATTCGAGTTTCTTCTTTTTGTTTTGACAATGACGAAGTTTTATGCCGCAGTCCGCGATGGTTGGGGGCAAGAAAATATCATCACTCGATTCCTGAAAGATGGGATTTGGGCCTTTGCCTTGCCATTTGGTCAGTTTTCCGCGGTATGCCCCGTTTAGATGGAATTTGAAAATTCCCTTAGCGTGTCTTAGTATCAACACGCTCTTTATGGTCAGGCTTCCTGGACCATTGTCTTCCGTCGGATGGTCGTATGTCTTGATTTTATTTTGATTTATAACCAGAAACAAACTTACAGGCTTACAAATAGATGGCTTATTGCAATCCCAGGATTTGCGGTTCGTTTAATTCAAGGTTTCTTTGAAAATGCTAACCTCTCATGGCAGGGTTGTCGCCTCATTCTCAACATGAGCCACCTTTTGAAAACTCGTTTCCAGACGAGTGATACCAATCTAGGCGTTGGCGTTATGGACACAATCATTGTAACTGACTTCTCCACAGCTGGTGAGTTCCTCCATAACACGTAATTATTCATGTTGATTCTGGTTCTTTTTGACGAGTAATGTCTATCGCTAAATATAGTGGGACTTTAACGCCTTGTGAAGAAGGTTTATGGCTATACGAGCATACCATAATGATGTATATATATCAAAAAAAAAGTACATAGCTACATAATTTGATACTGAGGTTGCGCCGGAGTCGTGAACATGCGTACAAGTCGTACAAAAACGTAAAAGTCTATAAGGTAGGCGTATAGATAGATATGGCATTACGTGCAATCGTGAAATGGGTTTCTTTTGCGATTTATCGATTGTGCCTCCGTGCAAACACAGTACTGAAAAGAATGTAGAAAGCGGCCACAATAAACTCCATAACAATGGACATGACGAGGAATGCGATCCACTGGCCATTGACTGGATTAAATTTGGCAAGGATGGGATTGGAAGAGAGTGTTTTGCCGAAAAGGTCAGAAGCAGACCAGGCACCGAGGATGGAATATGCAACGCGCACGCCGAGGAATGGAAGTGCTGCCGTTGCGCCGCTAAGGAGCTGCTGCACGTTGAGCAAAGCAGGGTAGACAAGACTGATAACATACCCTGAGACGATAGCTTCTCATTTGAAAATGATAGCTCCAGCAGCCGAGATGTGCCAGAAAAAGAAGAATGTAGACTCCAGCGAAAACTCCAGCACCAGCACGGCGTAGTATAAGCCCTACACTCCCCTTGTCAGGACTAACGTCCGTCCCGAGTGGTCCACCAGCGACGGTCAACCCCAATCCCGCTAACGAAACGAGCCCAGCGAGCCTAAATATGAGGGAGACCCTTGAAATTTCGCTATAAGTGCTCTGGCCCCTGAAGGTACATGATGAATACTGGAGATATAATTAGAGTTTCTGATACGTACGCCATCCCGAGGAAGCCAATGGTGGACAACAGTAGCAGGCCTACACCTGCTGCTTGTAGAATGTATGCAGAAATCAACAAGTCATCATTGGGCTGCGTTGTTAGCTGTCCTGCTAGTAGCAATGCACCCTCGGAAATACGAGCTGATTACTATCATTAGCCTCGTAATGAAGAAGTCTCAACATTCATAGCTCACCCGCTGAGAAAATAAAGAGAAACAACCATCCTGCATCGCGCCTAAAAGCATATCGCCAGACTAGAATGATCGTGAACACAGCAACTGGGGTATAGAATGCGATCTGTGCCGCTGCAATTTTTCCATGGAGATCCAAAGTGGGCATAACTAGTGGTATCGTGGGGTATACACGTGTGGCCGCCTCTCCAAGGAACGCGACGCGAAGCAGTCAGGTGCAGGACACTTCAAAATTTGAAAACCAACATCGATCACGATCGAGAGCGCGGCATGCACGTGGTAGATAAGATAAGATCATCACAACCTTCTTAGTTGTTTGTAATTTTCACCTTCACTATGAGGCTTCCTCGACGTGTGCCATGGGCTTCACTGTCTGAACTTGAGCAAGTATGCTCCTGGATATACACCGACGAGTATGATATCGAGGCCAAAATCCTTGCGATTAATCGGGTGAGCCCATTCCTTGGTTTGGCTGGCTCGCGGTAAGTTACTCACGTTTTACTCGACAGCTATCTGCTTGGAGAGCCATCACATATCTGCCGCATGCCCTTGAATCCACCCTATCCATCATAACTGTTATAATTCAGGACCATTTCCAGAGTCTTCCCAGTTTTACGTTGTCTCTTCGACAAAGCTATTCAGCAGCTATCATTCGCCTGGTTAATGGGCTGGTGGACCCCTTGCAGCTCGGGGCCTACGCAAGGTCGATTGCATCAATAGCGCATCAACTTGGTCTCCCGCCTTGGATAGTGGAGCTTCGCCATGCTGCGACGCACGAAGATCTCCCAAGTATCGACCTACTGCGTGATGCAGCACGAGAGGTGCAGCTTCTTCTCCATATCGTTTACTGCAAAAAATGACATCATTTCTTGAAGTCTATGTCCTGGATTCTTCACAACTACTTTATTCCAACCTTAAACCCATCTACGACCCCTCAATCTCAGATTACACTGCGTTCCTTGGAACCAGTCTTGAAAGAACACAAGAGGCTCATGAAGCTTACTACTAGAGATGCATCTCTAAAAACGCAGTACAAAGGTGCCCTCTTGTCTCTCATAAAGGATGTGGAGCGCTGGATAGCCGAGGCTAGGGTGGCTGCAAATGTGGAAACGAGGGAACTTGGTTGGGAAACAAATGTGGAATTATTGACCGACTCGAGTCAGGCAGATTATAAGGAGCGCTGTGCGTTAGAAAGGCTATGCAATGCATTACTAGAGAGGGGTTGTCTTATTCCTCTTTCCAAAAAGTGAGCTCGCCCACACGAGTCTTCGAAAAACTGTCAACTCGTCTGTCTTTAGAAAGCGGGACTTTCCGTTGGATACTTTTTTTCCACCGAAGTTCTCCGTACAACTCTGGGCTCCTTTGTTGCAACACCTGCAGATCATTCATCCCGATTTCTACCCTATCTTATCCGGACGAATTGTATCCATACTGCTACGAGAGAGCGAGCGCTCAGACAACCCGGAGGCAAGGACACATGACCCCTCGTATGATATGTGCCTAGCTCGCTGGGCAAAATGGTCTATCGAGGCTTGGAGTAATGATGAGCCAACGACTGGTTATGATCTACGTAAGGAGGTCATTATCATGCTGATGCAGTCTCTCGGCCGTGGTTGGACATCGCCAAATGTAGACAGGAAAGCGTGAGTTTGAGCCTCGTTGTGCACGGCATTTTCCTGGCACTAACTTTGTCTACCAGTGCCATCGCTCTTCTTGAATCTCTCTGCGTAGATGTACAGGAACTTGGGACTGCGCTTGTCACCTTGAAGTCACTATCTTCTGACATACATCCCAACGTGCGCCATCTGATCTTTATATTCTTCGTAACCTTAATTTATGTTGACAGAGCTGGAGTTCGGACGATATGGCTGCCATGGATCAGCGTTTGGAAATCCTGCTTTCGTCAGAACTCGTTGATGCTTCGACCTCGCGGCCTCCTTCACCTTCCGAAGACGCGCAATTACCATCGGAGGATGTGTCAGGCTGGCAACTACTCCGGGAGAACAGTGCGTGGCAACCATGTCCTATAGGCGTGCATTTTGGCACAGGATGAATAATGACAGTCTTATGAACGCCGACCTGGCGGTAAAGATCTACTTTAGAGAGTTTGGGTGTCAATATTTTATTTGCTTCCAATTCTTGTACTCGGCAGTCAAATCTCGGAACGGATCAGAAATGTAGACGTCATGTGTGTTTGCCGATGAGTCGGCGCGGAACCTCTTTCGGCGCGGACCGCGGTTGTGCACAGTCACCACAAGTGAGGCCGCGCACAGTCAACACCTAATCGATAATCTTTGAACTCGATGAAAATTAACAGTCCAATACCACAGCCTCTCGCAAAAGAATGCTCCAAGGCTGCCAGAATCTGTGAGTAGCATGTCGATCTCACGTTGGCTGTCAGGTCGAAGTTTGATCCTGCTTTGTTCCAGTCAAGTCCTTTGTCGACGGCAATAACAATGGTCTCGACGGCGTTATCCCTCGATCCGTTCTAGAGAATGCTAAAGGTTTCGCAATCTTTACCATCTTCAAGGCTGGCTTTCTCTTCTCTGCCAGAGCTGGAAGCGGTGTCGTAATCGCTCGGCTGGACGACGGAAGTGAGATGATTCTGCATATAACTGCTTATTTCGCACCTCTGATTTAACCTAGGCTGGTCTTCCCCAAGCGCAATAGGTACAGCAGGGGTGGGAGTTGGTGGTCAGGCAGGTGCTGAAATGACTGACTTCCTTGTGGTGTTGAATACTCGTTCTGTAAGCCTTGGCCATATTGTCTGTCGAACACCATTTGATAATAGTTACACATAGGCCATTGTAAGAAACGCTTACTTTGTATCGAGACGTGTCTCTGACCTCCACATCAGCAAACCTTCATGGCAGCAGGATCACTCACACTTGGAGGTAATTTAAGTATTGCACTTGGGCCTCTGGGCCGGAATGGGGAAGCACTAGGATCTTTAAACACCAGCGGTAAAGTTGCTGCTATGTATGTCACATTTTCCTCCCTGAACAAATACTGGTACTATGCTAACGTATTTTCTACAGGTACAGCTACTCGAAAACTCGGGGTCTTTTCGGTGGGATCTCAGTCGAGGGTTCTGTAATTGTAGAACGACAGGATGCGAATCACCAGGCCTACCATTCTCCAGTCACCGCTCGCATGCTCCTTGGGGGTCTTGTCGAACCTCCAGAATGGGCTTCATTCTTGATACAGACTCTCGAGTCGTGTACGGGTATGCCTGGCGGCAGGAGATGGGTTCAGGATGGGGTCGTAGACGGTACATATGCATTTGGAGGCCTGTCAAGCCCCGGTGCAGAGATTAACTCCTCGCCTCTACGCAAGAAGAAAAAGGATAAAAATCAACAGCAGTCATTCCCTCCTGAATCCTGGGGAAATCGCAAGGGCTCGGGATCATACTTTGAGTCCAGGGACGAGGTATCACGCACACAAGACCCGTTCTCGTCTCCTTCCGAAAATCAATTCGAATCAAATTACAACCCGACACGGCCGCGATTCAGTCAATCCATTTCTCACACGTCTGCGACACCTCTCGACATGTCATACGATAACCCTGCTCGAACAATTCAACATTCGAGATCACAGAGTGTAGCTACCCCTTCACATAGGTACACGAGCTCATCACATCCTGACCCTTTTTCGAACACCGGAGGATACATGCCTCCCTACATCAATTCACCAGCATCAACACAGCGAAATGAAGGCATGGCGCGCGCGATTGCCTTGTACGATTTCACTGCCGTAGAAGTACTCCTGCTTTCAATGTTAAAGTAGCCGTCCACTGATGAGTACTTCTTGTCTATAGAACGGCGATCTATCGTTCTCGAAGGGCGATGTAATCGATATAGTGAAGATGAGTGACAGCACTGACGACTGGTATGTACTAGACTTTTGTACTTCCTGAACTGAGTAGTCTTATCTCATCTTTTTCACAGGTGGACGGGCAAACGTGGTGGGCGAGAGGGAATCTTTCCTGCAAATCGTGTTGAAGTTGTCTAATTGTAGGTTGATGTACGTATATGTTGTGATGCGATAGTAGTTTTCATCTATGTAATATATACAAATAGCTAGGCCCGGTATGTACCAAGTATGCAAAGTTATACAAAATGTGTGTATCAATGCGGATCTTCTATAAGCCTGAATCATAATACCAAGATTTGGCCACTTCTTCGTCGACTTCATTGTCAGAATCTGTCAAGTCAATGACCTCTGTCGTGGTACCAGAGAGAGAGGGTCGATGCGCGGCAATGGCTGCTTCATCGCCAGAGTCTGATAACTCTATCACTTCATTTTTAGCACTGTGTGCCCGGGAGTGCCATTCCAGAACGTGAGGATTAGCCGTAACCCTGTTTAAATTCATGTTGTCAGCACCGAAAGGACGAAGATCGTCTTCTCACTTACTTCGACGGATCAAAATTCACGACTTGAAGTTGATCCATCCGTGTTGCTCGAGAAAGGGCGACATAAGCTGCATGGTATCGTTACGTTGCGTGAAATATATCAATCTTAATGTGCTTGCCTTGGCCGTCCTCAAAAGTCCGCCGCAAATCCACTTTGACGCGCTCCAAAGTCTGTCCTTGTGATTTATGTACACTCATCGCCCATGAAAGAATCAATGGGACCTACAATTTCGCGTCAACATATACGAACACAGTGCGAGGGTATGCTCACCTGATCACGGCGAGCCTCCATACCACCCTCCGCGTTATTCTGAGTGAACTCTTGAGGGACGATCACCGACTCTCGTCCGTTGGTAAATCGAACAACGGGCCAGGCACGATCATTTGGAGGAAGCTTCTGCTTACCTTCCCCTTTGTCCGCACCAGCTATGTGGGTACTCTGAGCAAGAGCCTCTCGTGCCGTGACGAACCGTATAATCTGGCCTACGGAGCCATTTACCAATTCGCCTTGTATCAAGTTCTTGAGAAAGGTGAGTTGGTTTATAAAGTAGCGGGATTAGATAAGGCCCACCTTAACCAACATGACCTGCGCGCCGACCTGGAATTCAATGGTGACAATATGGACACATTCATATATAAACCTTATTACCTTTAAATGGATTTGTTTGGGGACGACAAGACGCTCAAGGAGACGTGCCATTTGCATCTCACCAATGCGTTTACCGTTGGAATCTATTCCAGGAATGTCGTTCGCATTGTAAATGTGCGCTTCGGTATCAAGTTGCCGAAGACGGAAGCTGTTCGCGTTTTCCACTTCATTTCTTGTGGAAAAGCTAGTAGGGGAAAAGGCTCAAAATTTTGTTGCGCATCAGAAATGATCTCCCACATTTCTGTTGGCTCGATACCATCCGCATAAGCCACCTTTCTAGACAGCGCTGCGAATGCAAGTGAGGATTTTTCATCCATTCGGCCAAATCGCATGGCATTTAGCATATCAACGAAATCTGCGAGGCGTGTTAAAATGAGTTTGGGTGAGACAAAAAGGCTGTCAGCACCTTGGTCTTTTTGTCGAAACACACGAGTCAGTATCACTGGCGGTCCCACACAAGCGTCCCATTTGTCTGCATCGAAAGCGAAGACTGCGGGTATCTGGCGTCCTTCTTTATCGCGTCCAGAAACGGGGGGAAGCTGACAAAAGTCCCCTGAGAGCACGAGCTATTTGGTCATTTAGAAAGAGGGATAGAAATGATTGTGGTACAAACTTGTATTCCGCCAAAAGGTTGTTCATTATGTCGGAGTGCTCTGGCCATGCTTTCCTAGCCACCGGTATAAATGAGAGCATCCCTAGGCTATGGCACTACATATGCCTCACAAGTTTGTCGAACAAGGAGCCATCCAGCATAGACACTGGTGGCGAAAGGTGAGCAACGGTGAAGAGGAGCTAATCGGACCATAAGACCTTCGTCGATGATGAGAGTTTGAACATTTTGCCAACGTTGTATAGTTCGTTCGAAATGTTTGTTGCCAAAAAATTTCCCAATGTAGCGCTTCGCAGGTTCATCCCCAAGTCCTATTCCAGCCCATGAATGAAGCGTACTTCCTCCGATGTTGACAGCCGCTATTCCTGTGGACGCGGTGATGCCTATCAAGCCACCTCGTTCGTTCAAGATACCTATTATTTCGCGTAGCAGTACTGATTTTCCCGTACCTGATTCTCGGATCAGATTTTGGGCTAGAAGTCTGATAAATATGGAAGGCAAACCAGCGGAGCCTGTAAAAAACACGCTGCGGCCACTGTTAACTCGATCGAGAACCTGCTGTTGTTCGGGTGATAACGACATCGGCGGCTGTTGAATAGGTGTTATAGGCCGAGGTTCTGCAGATTCTGCGTCTTGAAGTGACACATAGTCCGGCCAAGGATCATTTGAAGAGTTGGAAGGTAAAGATGGGGGGGCAGGAGAGGCTACCGGCGTAGATAACGTCGCATTACGGAGGTCTAGTTTGCCTGAAGGTTGTTAGTAGTGGTCATCTTTCCTGAGCGACTCGGTGTGCCACACACCTGCAAGCCATTGCTCCGCTTGCGAAAATGAAGGAAAACTCTTGAAGACTGCAGGGTATTTGGTTGTCTACGAGTGGCATGAGCAACATTGGGCCATGACTGAATTTCAAAACGAACCTGCGTCTTGCACTAAAACTAAATGAATAAATTGCGGGTAGCGGATTATATGCAACATACTTCTTCCCATGTATCGTAGATTTTTGGTCCTTCCCTCCCAACAGCAACGGCATAGTATTTTTTGGCTGTCTTTGGCATACTAAAGAATCATGGCTCAACTCGGTTCGAGTTCCCTCAAGTCCGACTGGCATGTAACGCCCACGTGATACCGCGTCCCTTCTTTGTCACAGTTCATGAACTAACTGGTAGTGGAATGCCTAAAGCACCACAAAGCAAATTCTACGCGGTACTCAATGGCAGAGGCGGCCCAAATATATATGATTGCTTGAGAGACGTCAGTACACCTCTACTTATCTCGTTCCGGCCATTTTTGACGTGTCATTACCTAGCTAGTGCAAAACTGCTGTCAAGCCCTTTCGTTGATTCATCGATAATCTGATTGGCTTATTCCCTTTCTAGACACATGCCTTCAGCGGTGCAAGCTCGAAAAGCTTCCTGACCTACGAAGATGCTGCAGCGTGGCTGGCAACTTCCGGTGTTCACGCACGAGGTTCGTAGCTATAGTGCTTCTGTGTCTAGATAAGGCAAACTTGATGTCCCCGTATGCCTACTCCAGCGACGACCTCAAGCTCCTCGCCTCGTCGAAGGTATCCTAATTCCTCTCGCTTTTGGCAGGATCATAGACAACTCGTCGATGTGGGTGTGCAAACCTTGCCATCGCACTCTCTGGCCCCTCCTCCCAGTCACGCCCCCGTGAAAACTCCTGCACTAGCCCTGCCTCCTCAACCTTCGCCTTCTGTAGAGCTTTCCGAAGAGCAGAAGGCTGTCCTCGAACTTGTAAAATCCGGGGAAAGCGTCTTCTTCACTGGTGCTGCTGGTAAGCCATGCCCTATCAACAAAAACAAAGATCGTTGAGCCATTATTGTGTCATTTTCATAGGCACAGGGAAATCTGTCCTCCTCCGTGAGATAATAGAACAACTCAGGAACAGCCTGGGTGTTGAATCAGTAGCGGTCACTGCGACTACTGGAATAGCTGGCCTTAACATTGGCGGTTCGACACTCCACTCTTTCGCGGGAATCGGCCTAGGAAAAGAAAAGGCAGAGATCCTCGCTGCCAAAATAACGGGGTCTGATCGTTCGCGTGCGAGATGGCTAGGGGTACAGGTATTGATCGTTGACGAAGGTGAGTACTCCTTGTAGATGGGTGACATAAGGAGTTGACTTGCCGCAAGTCAGTATGTTGGATGGCCAACTTTTCGACAAATTGGTGAGTGCTCGCAAGAAGCTAAGTCTCTGGAGCCTGTGCTGATTTTATTGACGATGTAGGAACATGTCGCTCGAATTGTGCGTGGAATGAAAAAGCCTTTCGGGGGGATACAGGTAACATAGCTATCGCCCTGTCTCTCTTTGTTGTTCTGAGATTGTGTACTCAGCTGGTTCTCTCTGGTGACTTTTTTCAGCTACCGCCCGTGGCTGAACAAAGCCATGAATACAGAATGCATTCAACTTATGCATTTGATGCCTTGAAATGGTCCGAATGCATTCCCCAGACTGTCCAACTCACTCAAGTTTTTCGACAAAAAGATTACAGTGAGTCAATCAAATTTCCCATTTATTGGCCGCAATCTCACAGAGAGATGCAGTCTTTGTTGAGCTCCTTTCTTCAATGCGAGGTGGAAACTTGTCCAGAAAACAAATTGAAATTCTGAAAGGATTATCTCGGAGTGTGGTGTACACCGATGGGATTGAACCCAGTGAAATGTGAGTTCCATTAATTTCGAGTTTGAAGGACAATGATCCCACAAGGCAGATTTTCTCTGCGGAAGGAGGTTGAGAGTTGCAACAACACTCGTTTGATTGATTTACCGGGTCCTCAATTCGAGTACAATTCGATAGATAGGGCTGGCCATGACTATTTAGGAGACCCAATTCCCTCAAACCAAGCTAATCTGCTTCTTGACCGCCTAGTGGCACTCCCAAAAATCACTTTGAAAGTAAGCCTTGTTGGAACTCTGCTTATGATTATTAATGGATGCTCATAGGTAGGTGCACGGGTCATGTTAATACAGGTGTGTTCCAAAAAGTCCTTCATTTTTAATGCTTATTCTTGCACACAATAGAACATTATCCAGGGAGTGCTCGTCAACGGTTCGGCTGGCAAGATCATTGACTTCCTGACTACTCATGAAGCTACTGCTCGATGCATCAAAATCGCCGAACTCGCGAGGAAGGGTGATGCCCAAGATCGTGGTCTCGAGCCTCCGCCGCCTACTAGAGAAATGTTGCCTTTGAATAACAATACTTTTAGCCGGCAAGATAAATGGCCCCTGGTACATTTCACCAATGGTTTGGAACTTCTTTGCGCACCGATGGAATTCAGTGTGAAGGGGTTCATGGGAAACTTGGAAGCCTCCAGGTTACAAGTTCCCCTTATTTTGGCTTGGGCCATGTCAATCCACAAGTCCCAAGGTCAAACTCTGGAAAGAGTCAAGGTTGATTTAGGTCGAGTTTTTGAAAAAGGACAAGGTATGATCATACTCCTTTGGCATGTTAATATTATGATATCTACCTCTTCCTTCTAGCCTATGTTGCGGTTTCAAGGGCAACAACCTTAGAACACTTGCAGATTGTCAACTTGGACCCATCAAAGTAAGTGCTACTATATCCTTTACGACCTCCGGGGGTGTCTCAAGTCTACTTGTCAGAATTTTGGCTCATCCACGAGTCATCGAATGGCACGGCAACTCACACCAGCAGGAGATACCTAAGGAGATATCCTTTAACTTGGAAATGATGGATTCTGAAGAGGCCATAGCTTCGTACTGGGATAATGACGATGGATGGGAGAATACGTGTTCAAGCTGGTGAAGGCCTGAAGGCCACCATTTCATCTGATTATTTCCGCAAACTGCATATTCGTCGTACATCTATTTATTTATTTCGCTTTGATTGCTCTATTAACATACTATCATTTGTGGGGGTGTGCTGCATCAAAATACACTTCTTCAACCACTTGTACTACATGGACATTACTAATGTACACGAAATCCAACGACGTCGACCGTATCTATGACATGCAACTTCCATCAAAAAAATACAACCCAAGGAAGTCGTTATACTGGAGGAGAAAATTTGACAGGCTGGGGTATCGAATGTAACGCCTCAGGCGTCCCAGGTATCGGTCGTATAGGAGACATAGGTCGTTGAGTCATGGAAGACGTGATATTTGTTGTTTCCTGATCCGGCGAAGGAGAATCATCTGTTTCATATAGGGTTGACGCCATTGAGGGAGAGGGTGGGGGTGTTTGCTCTGGGGTATGCCGTCCAGGACGTAAAGGCAACGGAGAAAATGGGGCATCAGAGTGTACCCTGGTAGGGGTTTGAGGATTAGCGCGAGAAGAGGGGTGGATGCTGTTCGTGGGCCGCGCAGGTAATCGAGGCGTGAAATCCTGAGGAGACGATGATGCATGAGGGGCGACGGAGTTGGCAATAGGGGTGGACGGGAGGACGCTTGTAACCTTGGTGCTCCGGGATCCATAGGTGTAAACTGGTACTGGCTCGCCAGCAGGTGTGGGTGGAAGAGGGGGTGAATAGTGACTCGGGTGTTCCGCATACAGTACATGCGCGTAGATGATCAAGTCCTCCATCAGAGAATCCTTTTCATGCCTTTAGCGCTGAACATACGGGTGCGGTTCACTATCGCGTACCTTCCATGTCTGTACACTTAGCAAATCTCCTCCCTTTGGTATCTCGTCCTCACCAAAGATCACACCGCCAAACACAATCGCGAGGTTCTTTGGGTCCATTTTGTTCTTCTCGCTGAGTGCAACAACGCGTGCCAGGTGTTCCAGGAGAGCTTTGAGTGTGGCTTGATGGACAGGCGGCAACCGTCGGATCTTGGAACGAACACGTTCGAAATTGTTCGATATATGCTCCGCTAGGCGGACATCAATACCCATCCGATAGTGATATGGCGTAGAAACCAACCTCGTTCTTCCGTATGCTTTAGTCTTTCTTGTAAAGGGAATTTGAATACGGGTTCCGGTAGCTCCCTTAGATAGAGCTGTGTCGTTGACCTGCCTTAGAAGTGTGTTACGAAAGAGTACGGCAAATGTTTACCTTGAGCAAAGATGAAACAGCGTACACATCATCTTTATAAGTGAAATCAAAATGACCTTCGTCTTTCTCAATGTTGTGTTGTAACTGAGAACAAGAACTGTTGGGATGCATGTAACTGAGTTGCCACTGAACTCACTGTTTGAACAACGGCATGGCGGCCAGAGATCTGGAGAAATCGAGGGGTCAGGATCATTAGATCAAGACTAGGAAATGTACTTACCCTATAGATGCCCTCGGACTGGAGCCCACGTCGATCGATTTCCTGTATGCAAATTTCTACAATTTTGGGCACCTCACCGTCTTGCAATCCCTTGGCCGTCGCATAATCTACCAAGCTGATGCCAAAGATCAAATCATTGCACGAGCCGACAAGGCCATGCTGGTATAAGATAGGCTCGGGTATTGCGGATGCCAGTGAGCGAGGTGTATACGCTTTTAATTTGCCTACGTCTCTCTCAGCTGAGATGGTCCTGACAATTGACGCTGCATGAGAAGAAAGTTGCGTCTGGGTCGTGGAAGTCGCGCTAATGACGAAGATTACGGCGAGAAGAAGGATAGAATGGGAACGAGCGCATACGTCATATTATCAGTGTATTTTTCAAGCGCTTTCTTAACTGTCGAGGATAATTCTTCGACAAACATCTCTAAGCTCTGCGATAGATGACTTAGTGGACTTTAAGGATATGTAAGATACATCCACCCACATTGTAGCCCCCCTCAAGGGTCTTCGTTCGTCGGAGTCTTAACGTTTCCAGCCAGTGTACTCCCTTGCGATATTCGCGATCTAAACGAAAACATTCAGTCCAATCACCACAATTAACTATACAGACTCACCTGCTTCATCAGCTTCTCGCTTAGTTCGAACAGTCCGCAGGGCTTGATTCTCTCTTCCACCAGCTAGACCGTCCTTTCCAGCTCCTTTGTCAAGGAAACCAATGAGTTGGTTGAGTTGTCTCTTTCCTGAAATAACTGAATTATCGATGTAGTAAACGAAATCCTTGTTTTATACCTTGATGAGCAAGATCCGAAAAAGCGGTTGATGATGATGGCGAGCGGTTTCGAGCAGGAGGCCCACTGCCTGAAGGCCTACGATCCAGTGCGCGCAAGGGTTGAGGACCAGTCACTGTGGGCCTAGATGGTATCGAGGGATTTGACCTAGAGTTGCTTAGGTGATGATATTGCTCTGCATTAGACGCAGGAGATGGAAGTGGCGCAGATGGAGTGATGACAGCAGACGCCTGTTTTTGTTCCTACGCAAAATTTGAATGATGTCGTCTAAAGAAAAACGTTCCACCTACCTCTACTTCTGCAAACTTCTTGGCATACTTTGACTTTAGCTTCGGGAGTACATTTTCTGCGTATTCGTTGTATGCCAGGCCAGAGTCCTTCAGGTCTTCCTTGATCCGTTTACGGGTGCGATCCTGAGTTTCCTAAAGGCCAAATGTGTATTCCGGTTATCAGTCACAATCTGCCTAAGCTAACCTTCAAGACCGTCAATGGATTGATGACATCTGTGGTGAGAGCTAAACAAAACGCCTCTCTCGTCTGAGCCTCTGAAGCGAGACTTAGATCATTTTAATGTCTGTATAGACAAACCTAACTGACATACCTCTTTCCACATTATCCCTGACTTCATTCCACGCACTTCTCGTAGTATTAGGTTCTGCTTGATCGTCCAAGAAAGTGTCAAAGGATTTGATGCGGCGGTGCAACCTGAAGAGTGACTCCACACTATGTAACGCTAGTAAATATGATGAGTTTAAACTGCAACAAAAGAACATATTCACTATATCTCTTCAATTCGCTTCCTGTTGAGAAAGAATGTCGCCAATTAACACGCGACTTGGATCAGATTGACCACTCACCGTTCTTGGAAGAAGCTGATGTAAGAGTCAGAGAGAAGACGTAGATGGGCATCAAAGAGAGGTATTGGGCCTTTGTTTGGGGTATCTGATATCGATGGCCTCGGCGTCGCCACTGAATCCATGTTGGCCTTGACGCTGTTCAAGCTGTATCGCTCCAACCAGTGCAGAACATAACTTGGGGAGGACCCCGACCACCACATGGAATATAGTTTCACGTGACTTACACGCTAGTCATTCTCATTATCAACCCGCCACTCACTGCCATCAGGCTACACGGGTATACAAGTAGTAGACTCAGAGTGGTACGAAACCTTTATTAAGCCTTGTCCGCGGATAGAGGAGAAGAGGGAAAGTATACGATTCACAACTCGGTGCAGTCCAAACGTTGGAAATTTCCAGGATGGCCAAACTGCACACACATCTCGCTAATGTCTAACAGATTTGTCGCTGTGGCGCGTCTTGTGTGTTACGGTAGCAGCGGCAGTAGTACTAGTACCGAGTACTTATGCCACACGGTCTCCTAATGATACCCATCACAAATTGCGTAAATTTTATAATTGGTATTAGTAAGTATACACAGAGAGTTATATCGTTTCGTAACCACGTGGAAAATTTGGATAAGGTGGCTTTGAATTGCAAGCGCGTATCACATTAATATTGCATCTTGATTTGCAACCATCTATACGGGACCGCGCTTACGACGAGTCAGTGGCACACAAGGAGAAATTATATATTCACGATCTCTAGTTTCTCGTCAGCCCTCTCGACCTATACTTATATGATCTCGTGGGTATACCACGCATCCCTCATGAACTCTCCGTTAAGGTGGAGTCTAGAAGCCAACCAGTTTTCAATAAGCCCCCCAGCTGAAGTGCAGTTAGTCAATATTTCAAACTCTCGTCTCTTATTTTCGATGTCATGATTTCAAACAGCCTCTTGCTCGACACTCTTGTAATTCCCGCGCTTGTAGCCACGCTATCGGCCGTGCTCCTCTCATCCCATTCCTTCTTAACGTCACGCTTCTACAAAACAACGAAGGCTCGTCTTTTCAGAGAGGCATCGGTTTCCGAAGTCGCCGACACAACGCCCCCGCGCAGTGGTACTCTTGGCCACATCGCCGAACATGGTGGAAATGTCATCTTCGCCTACAATATGGTTCGCTTGATAGGGTGCTTGATACTTTTCAGCCTCTCCGTTTACGGGCTATTTAGTGGATCATCGGGTATATTTGGGATAGAGGAACGTAATTGCCTGACGCTATCTGCGGCATATGTACGTTGTGCAATTCCTTCAACGTCGTGACGACACTGTCTCATTTCTCTCACAGTTATACGCGTCTTTTCTGGCTACTTTGACCATCTCTGCCCCCACAGGTTGGAGCAGGGTCGCCTCGATTCACGCCGACATCCTATTGCTGACGACATTTGGTGTCTTCTTCTATCGGGATATATTTCCTCTCGTGACGTATACGCGTTTTCCTATGGATGCTTCGGAAGGCCCGCTGTTGTGGATAAAACTGTCGCTGTTGGCCTTGACAAGCGTCGTCATTCCTCTCCTCGTTCCCCGTCAATATATCCCTGTTGATCCAAAGGTAGACAGTTATTTACAGTCATGGTTTAGATTCCATCTGATAACATACCTTAGAATCCAATGACAGTCTCCAACCCAGAACAGACCGCGTCTTTGCTGTCGTTGGTCATATATTCGTTTCTGGACCCTGTCATCTTTTTGGCGTACAAGATTCCCCATCTATCGCACGATCAACTTCCGCCTCTATCTGATTATGACTATGCTGAACACTTGAAAGCCACTAGTTTCCCTGTATGTGTTGTACATACCATCCTGCTTACTTTTCTTGCTCAATGCTTCGCAGCATATTGATCCCTTCGCCGGAGGTCGAAAACGACATTTATTCTGGGGGCTGATGCGGACATTTCGACGCGAATACATGATACTCGCAGTGATGTTGGTTATATCAGCGACTGCAAGTTTTGTTTCCCCCTTTGGCATTAAAGAATTGCTTCGGTGCGTCTGATCATGTTGCATGTTGCACAAAGTAACTTCTCAACATTTAGTATGTCAGATATGTTGAAACTCGCGGAGAGAACGCTACGATTCGTCCATGGTTTTGGATAATATGGCTCTTCGCTGGTCCTACTATGAGTTCATTGGCTTGGCAGTGGTACATCTATATTGCTGTACGTCAACTCAGTCTTATGGTTGCGGATTGCACGCGTAACCTCCATTTATTTCGTGTAGACTCGGACTCTTGTGCGTGCGGAAGGCATGATTACCCAATTGATCTTCGAGCATTCCCTTCGCATTCGAGTCAAGGCGGAAACAGAGCCAGGTTCACCTGGTGCCTCTCCTCCCCCCTCTACCCCCGCTGCATCGGACATGGATTCGATTTCAAGCACTCTTCCTAACGATGAAGGTGCAGACGCCACCTCCAGTACGCACCCTGAGGAGCCAACAAGCTCAACTGAAGTGGCCACCCTATATTCTCGGGACGACACATTACCCGCCAGTTCTCCCAGCATCAAGTCCGTTAGCTCAAGAAAGGACAAGGAAAAAAGTATTACGAAGGCAGCTCAAAATTTGGAACCTGCGCCCCATCCCAATGCAGACAATCTCGTTGGAAGGATTAACAATCTTGTTACCACTGATATGAACAATATCGTCGAATCTCGAGACTTCTTGCTAGTTTTGATCTATATTCCTCTCCAAATCATTCTATGTATCGTCTTTCTATATCTTGTACTTGGATGGAGGTGAGTCGGCATTTCTTTTTCTTTCTCTCTAGCTCAAGGCCCACTTATAGCGCGTTTGTGGGCCTGGCATCTATCCTCTTGTTATTTCCTATTCCAGGATATGTTGCAAAGCACATACAGAACGTTCAAGTGATCAGATTGAAGGCAACTGATGCTCGCGTGCAGATGGTCACTGAAAGTAAGTTGTGTATCTCAGAACATATTCGCAGACTGATGGCTCTCTCAGCCATGAATGTACTGCGCATGGTGAAACTGTTTGGTTGGGAGAAAAAGATGGACCAGAGGATTGCTGATAAGCGGGAGAAGGAGTTGATTTGGATATGGAAACGCCAGATCCTCGATATGATCAACGGCAACTTGAAGTAGGTGTTTTCATATTGTTTATACGCCACTCGCCAGAGACCGACTCTCCCGAAGCTTCCTCATTCCAGTCGCGACTATGATTGCAACCTATTCAACCTAGTAAGCCCGATATCTAATCTTTCAGGAATATGCTCCTTACTCACGCACATCTCATCAGCGTTCGTAATACAGAAAATACTTTGTTAATGCTTTAAATACTCACTTTCTTTCAGACAATTATTATGCAGCAGGAACTTAGTGCCTCCAAGGTTTTCAGTTCTATGGCTGTTTTCGACATGCTTCGTGACCAACTTCACATGGTGTTCTATGCAATTACACAGCTCGTTACTGGAAAAGTGTCTATTGATCGGGTCAACGACTTCCTCCAAAACGTGTGTGCCTTTTTTCCCATGTAGCTCTATACTGAAACCCCGCAGACTGAACTCTTGGACCATTTCTCTGAAAAGGAACACAACAAAATATTCCCGTATGATGGCGAGTCGGATGAAGAGATTGGATTCCGTGACGCCACTTTTGTGTGGTCAAGTGACTCCGAGGGCACCCTGACACCCTCAAAGCGCAAATTTTCTCTGAGAATAGAGGATGAATTGATCTTCAAGCGAGGGCAGATTAACCTCATCGTTGGTCCTACGGGATCGGGAAAGACATCCCTTCTCATGGCTCTTCTAGGTACAGTTTCTTCTCAGTTCCTTATTCCACGATCTAATAAGAGCCACAGGTGAAATGCATTTCATACCTTCACATCCTCGCTCGTGGTACAACCTGCCTAGGAAGCAAGGAGTAGCGTATGCAGCACAAGAATCTTGGGTTCAAAACGAAACCATCAAGGTAGACAAACGCCGTAGTTTTGTCGTCTGTTTATACTCACACTGGTTTAGGAAAACATTCTTTTCGGGGCACCGTTCGATGAAGAACGCTATAAGAAGGTTCTGTATCAATGCTCACTTGAACGGGACCTTACATTGTTTGAAGCGGGGGATCAGACTGAAGTGGGAGAGAAAGGTCTCACATTGAGCGGCGGGCAAAAAGCTCGCATTACTCTGGCTCGAGCGGTGTATTCTCAAGCTGAGGTCATTCTTTTGGATGATGTCTTGGCTGCTCTAGAGTGAGGAGTGTTTGATTTTACACGGCTGCACCCACTGATCGGTCTCCCTTAGTGTTCATACTGCCAAATGGATCGTTGAAAAATGTTTCTCTGGAGACCTCATACAAGGCAGGACTGTTCTTCTTGTGGTAAGCTCATACACACTGTTTTCGGTTTGTTAATTGACACGCCTAGACCCACAACGTAGCTATGGCCCGCCCAATCGCAGGCTACGTAGTGTCGATGGCTATCGACGGAACGATTCATACGCAGGGCTCTGTGTCCGAGGCACTTTCTGAAGATCCTTTGCTCGCTAATGAGTTTGCCAAAGAAGAAGCCATAATTGCCAAGGTTGAGAGCGGAGTTGATTCTTCAGCCCCTATCATGGAAGCAAAGCCAGATGGAAAACTTGTTGTGGCTGAGGAGATAGCGGTTGGCCATATCAGCTGGGCTGCGCGTGAGTTCTCTGTGATTGTCTTTTTGCCACAGAGACTGACGATAATGAGAAGTAAAGTTATATTTCTCTGGTCTCGGGGGTAATAACCCTGTCTTTTTCTTCGTGACTGTTACCGTCGGGCTTCTCTTGTGCGAGGTTGCAAACGTAGCACAAACTTGGTACCTTGGTTACTGGGCATCACAGTATGACGAGCACGACCCGTCGGATGTGCCGGTCTTCTAGTAAGCGCCTTCAATATTGAACAGTATACAGCAGGAACTGACTCGTTTGTCAAGCTATATTAGTGTTTATGGTGCGCTCTACTCGATTTCGGATGGTATTACATAGCTAAAATGGCAGACTGGCAGGTATACTCCTACTAATTGCTACTGCACTCTATTGCTCCTCGTATTTGCTATATATCTATGGTGTTATTCGAGCCTCGAGGAGCATCCACGCACAACTCCTATCGTCTATATTGGGCACAACTCTAAGGCATGTCTCTTATGTGTCAATGTTAGGTTTTGGACCTCATTGTGTAGATGGCTCGATGTAACACCCACTTCTCGCGTGATTGCGAGGTGTACGCAGGACATCAGGGCAGGTGCGACTTTCTGCGCCTTTATTTATTAAATTTCTCGCTGACGAGTTTCCTCCAGTGGACGGCCCGGTCTCGACAGGACTCTGGTGGCTATCTGAAATGACGTTGATTATGCTTATGAAATTTGGGGCCGTCGTTTTGTTCACCCCTGCCTTTCTTCTCCCCGGAGTCCTTGTAGCAATACTGGGCGGTTGGACAGGGCAGATTTACATCGCAGCCCAGCTTTCAGTCAAACGTGAGATGTCCAACGCAAAGTCTCCTGTCCTCGGCCAGTACGTTCTTCATACAGTATTTTTTGTTGATTACTCATTGGTGTGAAGTTTTGGTGCAGCCATCGCTGGCCTCAGTAAGCTAGATGTCTTTTATTTTCGTTCACGTTTTGATGTGTACTCGAGCATCCATTCGTGCCTATGGCGCCCAGCAAGCGTTTCAGAACGAGTCACTCAGCCGTATCAATCGATACACACGAGCCGCACGTACATTCTACAACCTAAATCGTTGGATTTGCGTCCGGATAGATGCTATCGGAGGCTTGTTCGCGGCCTCTCTCGCAGCTTACCTCGTCTACTTCCAGGATCAAGCAGCGTCAAATACTGGTTTCTCCATTAACATGGCGGGTTAGTCTTTCGTTTTATGGTAACGTACAATTTCTCACCTCGATCGAAGTTGGCTTCAGTGGTATGATTCTCTGGTGGGTTAGGGTGTTGAATGATTTTGAAGTACAAGGTTAGTCAAATCATTCTGCGGTTTAGGTCTACTCTTCATCGAATATATCACAGGCAACAGGTTTGTAGTTCTAGAAATAATCCACCACTTATACTCATCTAGTGTAGCCTGGAACGTATTCAAGGCTATATTCAGATCGAGCAAGAGACGAAGGCCACTAAGGAGGGCATTCCTCCTGCATACTGGCCGTCCAGCGGTGAAATTCGGGTGGAGAATCTGTCAGCAAGGTATTCATTGACTGGGCCGAAAGTACTTCACGATCTTTCCTTCCATATCAAATCCGGGGAGCGTGTCGGTGTTGGTAAGATATTTCTGAATATCTTTGTGATGGTATTTTGATCTTAATTCTCCCAAGTTGGAAGGACGGGTTCGGGAAAAGTGTGTATTGATTCTATCTTTACTCTCGCACTGGAAGGTGACCGATAATCCCGCAGAGCTCCTTGACTCTTTCGCTTCTGCGCTGCATTTTCACTGACGGCAACGTGTATTATGATGGCCAGAATACGAACGCTGTCAATCTAGATGCACTCAGGTCCAACATCACTATTATCCCGCAGATCGTCAGCTTTTCTCGTTTATCCTCCTCCACAAAACTCCTGACGTATTTTGCAGCCCGAACTGTTGAGTGGTACACTGAGAGAAAATCTTGATCCCTTTGACCAATACGACGATGCCGCTTTGAACGACGCCCTCCGCGCTGCTGGCTTGTTTTCTTTACAAGGCGAAATGGATGAAGGACGCATTACTTTAGATAGTGCCATTTCAAGCGGTGGCGGTAACCTATCCGTGGGTCAACGCCAAATTCTTGCTCTAGCAAGAGCAATTGTGCGAGGAAGCAAGCTCCTTATTCTAGATGAAGGTAAGCAACCATTTGAGTGGTGCGCCTCCTGTGCTGACCGATGCCGTTCAGCAACTTCTGCTATTGGTCGGTTTTGTGTCAGGTTGTGTGTTCTCGCCCTCATACGTCCTTTTGATCAGACTACAAGACGGATTCAATTATACAAACATCTCTTCGTAAAGAGTTAAGTGGTGACGTGACCCTGATAACAGTCGCCCACAGACTACAAACAATCATGGATGCTGATAAAATTGTGAGATTCTTTTTAGAAAGTATGCATAGAGAATCTCTGTTCTAATCTTTTCTTGCTTTAGATGGTTCTCGACGCTGGGCGAATTGTAATTGTCCTATTGACGTAAATTGACCACATCTTACTGATCAATTCGAAAGGTTGAATTTGACAGCCCGAAAGAATTGCTTAACATCCCGAATGGGACACTCAAGGCTCTTGTAGATGAATCCGGTGACAAGGAGGCACTATACGCGATGTCGGTGGGCCTGAAGGAGGGTGACTAACATGAAATATGAACAGTTGCCCTTCCTCGAGGCAAATTTGGGATATCCTGATTTCACAATGACTTCAAGGAGATTTGATCAAATATTATTTGTGCATTACATAGCTAGATATCTATTTAACGTTTTGTCCGTCAACCACAACATCGAGGGGGCACGAGACAAGTAGACATTACATTACAAACCAAAAACCAAGGTGCTACACAACTGGAGAGCGAGCGACAACACAAGAATATATTTGGCGCCAAGAGCCAGATATCCACGCCATGTAATGCACGATTTTTTAACCCATCCGCTCTAATGCCGTCTGTAACCAGGCCCAGGGTTAGCATCTAGACCGCCACGGGGAGGGATGTAGTCTCGCTGAGGACCAGAACGCGGTGGAGCACCGGCTGGGTGAGGCCCACCAGAGGTAGGGGCAGGATAGTTGTTGCCATAAGCAGCCCCAACAGGGTAGGGATGATCATAGGAGCGAGGGGGACTCTCCGAGCGGCGTCTGTTGGAGGTTTTTAGTCAATAAAAATAACCGATGTAGCGGCATTCTCACTTGAATCTTCCAGGAGCGCCTTGCTCTACAGGGACACCACGGTATTCATCGTAGCGGGCTTGAGGTGGACTAGGAGGTCTACCCCGGTAATCATAATCCCTGAAGGAACGGTCTGAGTACCAAATATAGAAGATTCAAATCGTGTTCTCACCTGTTCGGGGGCATTCTATCGAATTCTTCTCTGTATCTTGGTGGGGTTCGTGGTCGACCACCCCCCGAAGGCATATAACCAGGAGGAAATCTCTCGCCACCGGGCCTTCGGTCATAGCGATCATAGAAACCAGGGGCAGGTGGAGGAAGAGGAGGGCCACCATAGCTACGATAGTTAGCATCAGGAGGAGGGTAGCTCCTTCTGTAATCCGCAGGAGGGGGTGGATACCTTTCCCGATCAGGCATAGGAGGTCCACGCCTGTAGTCCTCATAATCGCGGCCACGGACGCCAGGTGGAGGAGGCGGCGCTGAATAGTCCCTGTACTCCCTGGGAGAAGGCGGACGGCGAAAGTCCCGAGGGGGCGGATAGCCATAGCGAGGGTCTCGAGCAGAAGGACGCCCAATCGCCATATCTTCGCGCGGCATGTTCCTGTGAAGTGGAGGATAGTCGTGCTGACTGGGGTCGATTGATGAAGATTCGTACGGGCGTCTTGAGGTAACCCTGTAAAGCGAGAGTGAGGATGGGCGGGAGTCAGAGGTCACGATGGACACTTACACGCCAGCGTGGTTGGGACATTCTCTGTGGTGCGAGCTTTGAGCTTCAATCTCGCAGATGAAGGAGACAACTGACCTCGCCCAGTGACCCATTTGCCCGCATTTGAAGCATGCCCCCGGATCGCCTGCATACTTAGCAGTCCGGCCTCCACCTCTGGACAATTCGACGCGAATTTTGCTCCCCATAAAGTAGCCTTCATGATACTTGTTTACGCTTAGCTCCGCCGCCTCTCGAGTGTCAAATTCCTTGGAGGATGTGAAAACCAGAAGACTTTGGATAGTTGACAGTGCTTACAACGAATCCGTATCCGACTCTGAAAATATATGTCAGTCATTTTCGCCTCATAGTGGAAAAGATACTTACTTTAATTCGATGTTAACAATGTTACCGATTTTGCCGAAGCAGCTTTGAAGGTCCTCTTGCTGCGTATGTTCAGGCAGGCCACCAATGTAGACTTTGTTCGGCTGGACAGCAGAAGGTAAACACCCAGTCGAGAATATATACACACAAGAAAACGGCAGAAGAACATATAATCAGCCCCGAGCCAGAGTAAGCCTCCGAAAGCACGAAAGCAGGAGAGGAAATCCGAAGCAACCAAGCTAAGAATGATTAATGGTAGTACTGGGCAGAGCTCTAGCCCAGCGTCGAATACCACGTGTGGTAATGAGCGAGGCAAAGGGTAATGTCGCGGAAGAGATATGAATAGACAAGAAGAGACCTAAGCACCTTGACTTGCTTCTCACGAAAGGAGATTTCTTTGCCTTCAGAGGCGCTCACTGCGCTGGCGCTGGACCCGCGCGGATAATCTGGGTTTTCGACGCCTTGGCCCAGAGCGCGGTCGTCGTCAGCAGGTATAGACGCTCCATTAGGAGGCTCGACACCGCCACCTGAACCCAAAGGCTGTTCATCTTGGGATCCCCAGTTATCCTGCTGGTGCGCCGCTTGGTCGACATCGTTGGTAGAAGGAGCCATGGCGAGATGGTCGTTCGCGCAGGCAGTAGTAGGGTGGCACTCTGTGGAATGTTACAGTTCAACAAACAAATCATTGAGACAAATCAATTTTTCAAGCCCCGCTTTGAGGTCCGTGCATTTTCAAGGAGTGGAATTAAAAGAGCGTAGCAGCTGTGCTATATAGCACAAGCACCTAGAGTCCAAACGAGTACATTACAGTGGGAATAGATAGATGATAGTACTGCATAGCAAAGTCTTGTGGCCAGTAGCAGCCGTGCACCAGGTATAACATAGGGAAAAGAAAGAGACTGGCAATAAGCAGTGGTATTTTTGGGCTCAGGCAAGGGTCCAGACAGCGCTGGCGATGCTGACAAGGGCCATCACAGTCATGCCCAAAAGTGCATTGCTGTCCCCAACAAGACTGATAGCACCGCTGCTCCCCTTGGTGGACGTGGTACTGGAGGTTCCAGTGCCAGCACTTGAGGGGGTGTTTGTGGGGGCAGATGGGACGAAAGTCGCCGTCACATTGGAAAGACACGAACTCGCAGCAGCATCGGCGGCGGAGGCAGTAGATGGGGCGAGTGGATTAACTGTGCCATTACCAGCAAAGCTACACGCCTGTGCGTTGCGATCACTGAGTTCGTAGAAATCGCTCATTACGTAGGACAATTTAATAGCTGGACCGAAGTTATATCAATTCAACAGTGTGAACATGGAAATCATATGGAGCTTACTTGGGTCGCAACCGGACAATGGGCCATATACGCCTGTTGATCCATTGCCTGCGATGTCGTCGCAAGTTCCGCCTTTCTGTCCGACGAAGCTGCAAGCATCATCCAAGAGTTCACCAATAATTGCAGTGTAGTTGGTTGTCGCCGGGGTGAAAACGCAGCTCAGGGTACTCAGCAAGCAATCACAAGCTGCTTCGTTCGGGGTCGGAGGTATAGAAGTAGATGCAACGAAAGAGCTGTTGGCGGTGGGACAGCTGGGGTAAACTGCGGTAGAGCTGCCTTGGGAAGGTGAGTTTGGAGGTGAGACCTGGTTGTACTGAGTCACCAGTCTGTCAAAGTCATCACTGGTGATGACAGTCGAGCCATCTGCGGAGATGTTAACCATGCCAAACTGGCCTTGAGCGCTAGTTGCAGGGAAGTACGAGAAGGCTACGCCACCGGACCAGACTGGTGACATTTCGGAGCTGAAAATCGCGCCGCATTCAGTCCAGAGACGAGGGGGAGATGTTATACACCCGAATTCACTGAGATAAGCAGCAACGTTGTAACCGGCAAAATCGCCAAAAGTCCCAGCATATGAGTCCTGGAAGGTCGAATTACCACACCACGAGCTTTAGTACGCATTAATGTGTGTTATTGGAAATGAGAGAGGGATACACACTAATCATTGAGACCGTAAAGATCGATAGACGTCGCGTCGGAGTTATCGTCCGCCAGATCGCAAGAAAGATAGTTGGCGAGGGGGTCACGAAAATCTGACACACCGTTGATGGCAGAATAACCAACCATAACAGATGATGATTTTGACTTGCTAGAGGATCATTAAATGTAAGTGATGCAACATATATCAAGGCTAGGTGACTCACAGGTATGCCTTCACGTCGCGAGCTGCTGCTTTGACATACGGCGCAACATCTGTCCCGTTGACGACGACGACTTCGTTTCCGACATTAAAAGCCAGAACATTGTCGTATTGGCTGAAGGCATCGATAGTCTCGATGTATTCGTCCAAAAGGTTAGTTGACCATGATGGGGAATCACGGTCAATTGAGCCATTGAGAGGTAGTGCGAGATCGATACTGTGAAAATATTATGAGAAGATGCAGAGATGATGAAACACGAGGTAATTACATCGTGTAAATTCCAGCATTACTGAAGGTCGACATGCATGCATCGTGATTGAGAGAGGAGTTCACGCTATAGACTCGAATGGCATTGACACCGAGCTGCTGAAGATAAGGCAAGTCGCGAGAACAAGCATCTGGTAAAGCCAATGGGTCGGTGAAGCTTGAGGGCTCCCCAAAACTGTTGTCAGCGCTCTCGACCACGACACCTGGAGGGGTTGTGAAAAATTAATGACCAAACGTTGAATTGAAGACGAGAATTCACCCTGTTCTTGGTAGGCAATTCCTTTGATGTAGAAACGGCTACCATCTGCATTGTACAGATATCTTCCCGAACGCGTAACTTGAGAGATGGCCTGCACAGAACCAAAGAGTGTGAAAAACACTGCGAGGACCGCTGCGGCCTCAAAAGTAGAACGCATGTGCACTTGTGTGTGCGAGAAAGAGAGGAACGGATTAAGTAGGTTCAAACTGTGGGGAGAAATGGATGGAATTGATAGACGGTTGCAAGACGGCTGTGATGACGGCCATGAATATCCGATGCCAAGATAAATGAGTACACGCGCGATTTTTTGTATTCCGGTTTACATAATACTTAGCTATATATCTACTTTTTTCTCATTATGTTGCCCGCCTAGCTCAATCGGATAGAGCGTCAGACTCTTAACTAGGCAGGTATCTGAAGGCTGCGAGTTCGACCCTCGCGGTGGGCTAGATTTTTTACGTCTATTCCGTGTAACATTCCATATATAAGTAGTCTGATATTTCACATTCAAAAGTCTTCATTACTTTTAGTCGACGCAGACATGCAATGCAGATCAGGTATTCTATTGATCATGGTATATGTCGTGAAACATAAGTAAGTACGAGGTGACTACGTTAGGATATATATTGTTCATCTGCAAGGTCGTTAAATAAGCATTCCAAACAATTCTTTCTTTTATATCGATGTCCAGCATCGCCTGGATAGAGTTATCCTCGCCATGTACAACAACTAATGACGTGTTCAGGTGGAAGCCACGAAGGGAAGTTGAAATGAGCCCACCTAACCATGTATGGTACGACTGAAATCACCAGACACACGAAAGCTGCCCAAGTCAAATACAAGCCAGATCCTGTGGAGACAACGATTCCAATAGGCACTGAATTGGATGCAGTGCCAATCAGGAGGTCATTAACAGTGTCTGACTTTTTGACCATGATGGACCATATGCTAGCGCCGATGAGGAGAAGGACACTGCCAGAAACGGAGAACACTGTCGAAAGGAAGAATGTAAAATGATTCTTCAAGAACCCGCTGACATCTGAGATCAGTAGTGGAGGGATAACAATGATACAAAACTAACGTGACTGTAGCCAAAGCAGCACATATCGTGCCGAGAAGTAACATCCAATAGGCGGCCTTAGTAGACTCCCCAAGATAGGAAGAGTCCTGGAAAGTGGTGCCATCGACCAGAGCCTGTGTTATCTTTGAGTAGTTTTCGGCCATGTCGGATGTTATTGCATCATATGGTCGATATTGCTCCCCAATGGTCAAGTTTCCGCATGTTCCCAAGGAAGTATTCGAGTAGGCACAGTATGAGTACAGGCCGAAGTCGTAAAAGTATCGTAAGCCTGCCCCTACTCCGAGGGGGGCACTGGCGTTTGTCGTATATATATTTTGGAATGAGTCGGTGAACGAGAGTTGGAGGGCAGTACTGGTGGAGGCGAGATAAAATGGCGGCAATGGTGTGACTAAAGATTTGGGCTCACCTGTAACCAGACACATTGACCTTAGCCTATATTGCATGAGCGGGGTCTAATTGGAGGGCTAGCGAAAGAATATATACCATCGCAATCCTCCTGGGTACCGTGGAAGTATTAATTTGGCCAATCTTGTGTGCAACGATTAGGGAACGGAAAAATATAGATAGAGATGATCGAAGTGGATAACGCACATGTACAAAGATCATGAGCAACATTGCAACCAACCTGAACACAAGCGATCGGTTACATAGGCTTGAACAGAGTAAGTTGAACGCACGAGAGGATCGAGGCAATGGTGACAAAAGTCTCGCCGCGCATTTTGTGCAGTGTGAAGTGGATGTAGATGACAAGAATGGGAGATGAACTGAGCTACAGCGCGACAGCCAGCTGTGTTTTAAGAGCCTCAAGGGACAGAGGGCGGCTTGTTCGCGAAACCAAACACGCGACGAGAACGTGTTGGCTTGTGATCGGTAACTGCCGATGCCTAATTTGGAGTTGCACGGCAATTGCGACCATACACACCTTGCCAGGAGCGCTCTCTCCTCTGCTCTCCATCTTCCCCTTCTTTCCAGCAGAAGGGTGCCCAGAAATGAGCCATCGTCCAAGTTTACAGCCTCTTCTCCATGTGCCAGCCGTTGCACCCGTGTTCGACACTTCTCCAGAGGCATTGGGACTGGAACCAGATGCACAATCTCAAGTGCCTCAGAAGGAAGTCACATCCTCACCAAGTCGCGTCAAACGATTGTCCGCAGCAGTTGAGAAATCGGTTGAGAAGACGGTCGATAAATTAAGCCGCAGCATCACTGTGAGAAGTGGACGCTCAAGTCCCACGACGCCGCCCCCAGCGGGCCATCGCCGACTGTTCAGCCTCAGTCGGAAGGGTAAGGCGAAAGAAAACGCCGCAGAAGCTGAGGGTGCTTCAGTGCCTCATCTGGTTGTGCGCATTGACCAATATATCTCTAGATTCGTTATCTCCAGTTTCAAATCTGACCCCGAGTGCCTCACGTTCCACCTCGCCTAAGCCATCTCCTGGCGCTACGCCCCGCGAAGGTTTTCCTTTCTTTGCTTCGCCTAAACCCGTCAAGCCCTCACCAACGGGATCCTCTGGCGACGATTCCCCCTTTATTATACCTCCCTCGCCACCACCTATCCGACCTTTACTGAGCCCTTTCCGCGGGAACGGATCGGTGTGTCCACTTCATATTCGAGCCTGTATTTCTTGCAAACCTTGTCCGGCGATAGATGAGAGCAGGCACCCAGACCCTCATCCAAGCGCTACAAGCGCTTCCTTGGAATGAAGTTGAGAATGACGAGGATATCGCGAGCCCTGATGTAGGCTCGAGTGACGAAGAAGAACAAACAGGAGATGGTAATGCAAAGTCCATGGTTATTTTGCCTTTTGACTTTTCCATAACCGTCTTCTGTTCTAGTCCGCCTCGCGTCGTCCATTCATGCCATTCATCGCCCCTTGGCACGGTCCAGGCGGCTAAGTATACCAGTGCCGGCTCCGTCATCTGCTATAAATTCACCCTATGGTCCTGTAAACGAAGAGGCGGAACCTGAACCGTCAAGTTCAGAAGACGAGCAAGAAGACGAGGATTTTGAAGAGACTCCGCGTCTCTCAGGTACTCCCTTTTCGCACCCTGCAGGAGCTATCCCTCCATTAGACGCCCGCCAGGGTCTGGGCCATTCCAGAATAATTCCTTCTCGCGCTGGTAGTATGGCAACAATTAGACTCCAGCGAAGAGCAGGCCTGGCGGAGAAGCTGAAGGAAGTCTTTGAACTCGAAGCCATCGAAGAAGTTCGAGCAGGTCGGTTGTTTTTCTGTCGTCAGTCATTGGTATGGTCCTGACAGTTGAATAGAAATGCCTTGTTGGCTACTGAGATCTATCTGTGAGCGGTCGCACTATCATTGGCTAACTAGGGCCCATATTTACCCCTCCCAATCAGTACTACAAGGCTATATGTATCTGACCAACTCATATATATGTTTCTTCGCCCATATGCCAACACGAGAGGTTTGTGTATCTCTTCGAGGCACGAACTACTTGATGAAATTTGCCCTAGGACCAAGTACTCAAATCTGGGTCTTTAAACAAGAAGACTCAGAGGACGAAGCGATGGGTAAAACATTGGTTTGTCCTAAAGAATGATGCTCTATCATGGTATCAATCATCCTCAGTGAGTGGCGGGTCTGTCTACTTCCAATCATCCCTTAATTGGGTGTTATGTATAGGACCCTTACTTCCCTCACGGTATTGTGGACTTGCGTTATGCCATTTCTTGTGAAGCAGACGGAGACAAAGCTTTCCGAATTCGCACGAATCAGAAGACGGTGATCTTATCTGCAGATTCTGTCCCCAGTCGTGAAGAATGGGTCAAAGCGATTCGGAAGGTTATTTTCAAAGCCCAGAATATGGGTGATAGTGTCAAGGTGACAAGCTTACCCTTATCACCTGTTTAATTATGCTGAGCCTTAAGTAGATCGCCATTCCTTATTCCCTAATACTGGACGTTGAGAAATCATCCGCAATGGACTTCAGTGAAACCATCGAAGTCAAGGTGTTTGACAAGGATGAAGATTCTTCTGTTGACTCCTATTTTTTTGCTTACTTCCACGACATACCCGGAGCACTCGAACAGATCCGTGACGCTGTACGCAATCACCGTAACCAACAAGACAGGTCAAGTTCTCCTCAGACTGTTCTTGACACAACGACCCCGCGTCATCCCGCCATCCCAGACAGGACTGTTACTCTGCCTCTAGAAACGACGAGTGGGAAAACAAGTTCGACTTTTCGCTTGACTTCACTGTTCCGACCATTCTCCGAAACCATTGGTTCCAGTCGCTTGACCCAGTCCAACGTTCTCGAAACATCGCCTGAAGCAGAAGATTTCACTCATGTCTCACGACGACCTAATTCGACATCTTTTGTCCCAGTCACAACTTCGCCCAAACCTGTAGAGGTCCATTCAGAGACTCGACCCGACCAACCAAACAAAGTGCTGCCAGCATCAGCATCGTCAAATGAACACACGTACCCACCCTCTACTTTCGCTTCACACATAGATCCTGATCATCCTTCGTTGAGCAGAGAGAGCAGCAACTCCTGGGGAGTCGGCGTTCCCTCTTGGCTCAAAGGCACTCGACGTGTATTCGGCGGTTCTGCCTCGAGTGAAAATACGATAAGCCCCACTACTGCCGGCGTCAGGGAGACATACTCGTCAACAGCTAGTTCACCATCGTTCCCGACCAGCCGCTCGACAATGGGAGACTTGGCCTTTAGTATTCTCGAGACACCTGATATTGCAATGGACGCTGAGGCCACTGAGAAGTTCCGTGCCGCTTTTGCATACGATGAGAAAGAAACTCTGCTTGGCTGTATGTGCATTTTATGCCGTTCTTGTAATCTCCTAATCGCATGCTCCTCAGACTTTCCAGGATATATCTTCAGACTCCTGCCGGTTTTCGGGAGATTATACGTTTCTACCAATTTTTTTTGTTTCAAGTCCAGTGGACCTTTAACTGCTCGAACAAGGGTTTGCGATTCCTTATTTTTTTCAGCCATTTCACTCATAGACAGACATCTTTTCCAGATGGCCTTGCCAATTCGTGATATATTAGCCACGGAAAAATCTAAGGCTACCCGTTTCGGACATCATGGTCTCATTATAATCGTTAAAGGCCATGAAGAACTCTTCTTCGAATTTGGTGCGGAAGACAAGCGTGATGCCTTTATCAAGCTCTTGGATCAGCAAGTGGATGACGTCCGGCGGCGATTGGCGCAAGGGGATGCAACAATCACATCTCCTGGAAAACGACAGGCATTGATTCTGGAGGAGTTGGATGCCACTGCCCGTGAATCGGACCCGGCACCGACTTCCGATAGCTTGGATGATTCGTTACCTGCAGTCATGTTTACTTCAGCCTCTTCAACCTTTTTAACCTTCAAACCAGCCAAATCATTGCATTTTACATTCCTCACAATAGGGTCTCGCGGCGATGTGCAGCCTTATATCGCCCTATCCAAAGGCTTGATGGCGGACGGACACCGGTGTAAGATTGCCACGCATGGCGAATTCAAAGATTGGATTGAATCTGTGAGGATGTCTCAGTTATCTCTCGATATATCGTTGACTTTCTGTCCTCCAGCAAGGAATTGAGTTCGGTTTCGTTGGTGGTGACCCGGCCGAACTCATGAGAATCTGCGTTGAGAATGGCACATTTACAGTCGCTTTTCTGAAAGAGGGCTTACTGAAGGTAAGTTATCACACTGGGTCTTAAATTGCTATTCATATCTGCCCAGTTCCGAGGGTGGCTGGATGACCTCCTTAAAACCTCTTGGGAAGCCTGTCGGAACACCGATGTGCTTATCGAAAGCCCTAGCGCAATGGGTGGCTACCACATCGCAGAAGCACTGGGTATACCGTATTTCAGAGCCTTCACTATGACATGGTCACGTACAAGGTCTTCCGACTTCCAAGTAGTGCTAGCATATTCTGATTGGTTCGCTATAGGGCCTATCCGCATGCTTTCGCTGTGCCTGATCGCAAGGTAAGCTTTCGTGGCAAGGTTGCTCTCGAAAGTTCGCTGCTCAAATTTCCCCTGTTAGATGGGCGGTAGCTATAACTATATGGTTCGTTGGCTTCAATATCTCAACAAAAGTGAAGTTCACCCAACTTCCGTAGTCTTACGTTATGTTTGATCAAGTATTCTGGCGAGCAACATCTGGCCAAATTAATCGATGGCGTCGCAATGTATTGCACCTTCCAAGTACTAATCTTGACAAGATGGAGCCCCACAAGATTCCTTTTCTGTACAATTTCAGCCCTCACGTCGTTCCACCACCGCTCGATTGGCCTGAATGGATTCGTGTCACAGGTCGGTCTGTCCCTGTACTCTAGTGAACAAATCCTGCAATTGTCTTCCTCAGGTTACTGGTTTTTGGAAGATGCAGAAGTCAGCGCAAAGAAATGGTCACCGCCCCCCGATCTCGTCGAATTCATTGACTCGGCGCATAAATTAAAGAAGAAAGTGGTGTACATCGGCTTCGGCAGCATAGTCGTATCGGATCCCAAGACTATGACACACTGTGTCGTTGAGGCCGTCATACGTAGTGGTGTTCACGCGATCCTGTCAAAGGGATGGTCAGATCGTCTTCACGTCAAGACCACAGACGCCTCGGAACCTGAGGAACCCCTCCCCAAGCAGATTTACGCGATTTCATCTATCCCGCATGACTGGCTATTCCAACGTATTGACGCAGCCTGCCATCATGGTGGAGCAGGAACGACTGGCGCTAGCTTGCGAGGTACTTCATCTTATTTCGTCAGAACAGGCCTGTCTTGACCATCTTTCAGCGGGAATTCCGACCATTATCCGGCCCTTCTTTGGTGATCAGCTCTTCTGGGCTGACCGCGTCGAGGCTCTTGGCGTCGGTTCAGGTGTTCGGAAGTTGACAGTCAATTCCCTTACCGACGCTCTCATTGCTGCGACCACTGATATCAAGCAAATCGACCGTGCCAAACTCTTGGGCGAACAGATTCGAAGCGTGCGGGTTGTTGTGTTGATCCTTCTATTCTATGTGCTGAAATATGATCTCAGGAAAACGGGGTTGCAACTGCGATAGAAGCTATATACCGCGATCTCGAGTATGCTCGATCGCTCGTAAAACGTTTGGAACACCATGAAGATGAAGAAGATAATGAACACCCAATTCTCGGTAGCCGTGATCATGGGTCTCAATCGGGTTACAGCTCAAGTGGGTCCGCCCGTGGCGCACTCAGCGAGGACTGGAGCGTCATATCTGAGCAAGACGATCGACGGTCGTCTCTTAGTTCCAGCCACAGTCTCTCAAGAGACTCATCTGCAAACCGTACGAGTTTCACGGCTGCGATTTTATCGGTGTTGCCTGATTCCCTTGCGCCAGGATCACCCAAGCCCCGTCGGCCGTCATTACCTGGCTGACCGAACGGCATATCTTCAAATTGTCGTGACAATTCCTTGAAATTCCTTTAGGTATTCTACATATATATATTGGCTTAGAATATTTCCCCGTTACCGATCATGTAGGCCTGACTATCTGTGCATGCATTACTATGTAAAATTTTTCTCGTAATGTTCTCGAAAAACTTCTTTGCTAAATTGCCCAAACGTCTGGGAGATAGAAAGTTGCTGGTCCGTGTTCGGCTGCATAAACAACGCGAATGTTTCTCGTGAAACTTTCTCCGCATCTTGTCTTGCACCCACCCGCACACAATGCGGTGTCGCACGAAGCTTCCCTCCGGTAGCAATTTCTAGGGCTTCTCCGGTTTGGAATGCCAAAGAATCAAGGGGAATAGAAACCTTGGTAAGACTACCGCCGCGCGTGCGAATGTACAATCCTGAAGTTGGAGAAGGTGATGGAATAATGAGGGGCTCAGGACCATCGCATTCTTGCAGATACATAGCCTATGTTTTTATTTGTGTTTGGTCAGAGATCTCTGGTGTATGTCTAACTGCTTACGGAGCATAAACCAGTCAACAGTGAGTGGTCGAGGTGAAAACCACACCAACTGTCCACTGAATCGTCATCGGAAGAAGGTCCTACAACCTCTTTTTCAGGCGGGAAGTAATGAAGAAGACGAGCCTTGATGGTTTGTGAGGTGCTGATTAGTTTGGGTAAGGACATCGAGGCGTCTGACAGGTGTTTGAGGGCTGTTTTAACACGAAATGTAAGAAGGTGATTTGGGGTGCGATCAAGTAAGAGGAATCACCAAAAGGCTGGCATGCTCCAGCTAGTTCACATCCAATTCGGAAAATGAATCTTAATTGAAATACTTAGTCTGCTCAGAAGGAGTTAACGAGAAAAGGTTACTTGCTGTCCTAGATCTTTGAAGGCATCCTCAAAACCTTCGATACCCTCTTGAGCAGGTTTTGGCCCTAGTCAGAGTCTCTCGTCAAGCAGGTGTGGTGCGATGCTAGGGTACTAGATAGAGGCATACAAATGTTTTGTCCATAATACTCAGGGTGCGCAGCTTGCTCTTCTTTAGAGACAGTAGGGGCATCTACAATAGGGTTCGCATAATACGATCCCTTGAGAACGTCTATAGGGTTTGGCCCAGTCCAGTAAGAGTGATTGAAAAGCAAAATGATTTTGCTCTCACCTGGCTTCCCATTCATGATTTCCTTACAAAAAATTTCATGGTGGTAGGTAAGACCTCGAACTCGAGGAGACGATCCATTCGACAAACCTTTCCGTGCGACCATCCGAAACTATATTGTCCTCAGCAGGCCGTACAACTTGAGAACACCAAGCTACTAATACGCACCTGTAGCTGCTGTTAGGGTCTGTATATTTCTCCCGAGTAGACTCGTCTAGCTTTGCAAATTTATAGGCCAGTTTGAGAAGCTTTTCACGTTTATCCTGATATGAAGGGGGTAGATCGCGGATGATTACGATCCCCAGCGATTTCGGGTGAGCTCCAAACGCTTCTCCTGCCAGCGGAATAAGGACTAGTCGGTTACTTATTCTCGAGTCGAAAGCTCACCTATGGCTTCGTTTAACGACAGAGGTGAAGAGACGAGTGTTGGATAAGAAATTGATACGGCGCCTTCGGGTGTGTATTGAACCGTCTGGGATCGACGCGTTAGTGTCGCCATTGTTCTGGACAGGATATTTCTCGCCATGATCCCTCAAAGTCGAGGATGTGAAGAGAAGGCCGCGATAACTATCACAAGATACTATTGCTATAGCCACTGGAGATTGGAGGACAAGATTGACAAGCGTCTAATATTTATCACAAACCGTGACAATGTCATTTAGGCTACCCCAATCAGTATGACCGTGACCTCTCTTTATTTGACTTAAAAGGTTCAGCAGTACCATTGCCAGTCAATGCTTGAGGGTAGCAATACATATAAGTGATGCACGATAAATAAGGAAGAATCCCATAAGTTAACCCAACTAACTAATCAAAAGGTGGTATAATCACGGAGATCCTAGGTTAGAGTCGAAGGTGTACCGGGAGGCGAAACTACTTCCGAATCATCTTCTATAAAGTTAACCACATTCGTTTTCGATAGCGCATTCCGAAGTGCAGCACCTGTATCGTCGACGGAATGTAGGAAACGGAGTAGCTCTCGGCACAATTGCCAGTCTTTTCCATCCACAGCACTTTGTAGTAACCGGACAGCATCGTCACTGTTTTCGTCAAGTTGTTCAAGGTTGTGAAGCACCAAAAGGTATGACCCCGCGGTCTTAAGACGATGTGACGCAAGGCAGGTCTTTGAAGTATTTGAGGGCTAAGCTCAGGAGCGATGATGAAATTACATACCTCAAATAAAGTCTTGGGATTTCCAACGATGCTGAACAGGCGACGCCAGCGAGTCAACTCCGTTTTCCGGGCGCAGCCGACTACAACGTCTAGTGCCGCATCGAAATGGTCCAAAAACTCGACAACTGTTGGTAACACCGCACCGGGGGCTATCTTTTCGTCTTTGGAATCACTCTCGCCTTCCAGCGTAGCTTCCGACTCGACGACTGTATGGAGGAGGATCTCCAAAGCGTGAGCAAAATATACAAGTTCCTTATAGTGTGAGGCGAAAGTCACAGCTTCCTTCACCTGTCGATTTCCAAGAAGAAAACGAAGGATATGGTGTAGAAACAAATGCGACTAAGTGAATGGGTCAATTTTAGGTGCCACGAGAAATGGAGATATGACCCGAACTCACGCTGGTGGCATGTCGAAACATGACAAATGATAAGTTGGATCTTGTTGCAGCTTCATGTTCTGCACCAATTATAATGCCCTTATCCATCAACACAGCTGCGTGGACGTCAGGAAACGTAAGTCAAGTGTTCGCCAGGACTTACATAACGGATAAAACTCTAGTGGAATGTTAACGCTCTCCTTGACATGTTCAGGTGCGTCGTCATCTTGCTTTCCTTGCTGAGTTGCTTCGATGGCCAAAGCATTCAACCACACACGGATACCCTGACCGTCATAACCCCACAAAGAATTCACCAATGTGCCAATGCCACGAAGATGGATCCAACAGAATTCTATGCGATCTGCGAAGATTTGCATGTCATACTTGACTTCTTGAAGCGCTGACTGCGTTAAATTAGCGACCAAAGGAATGCCACCAAGTACATTGATATACCTTTCGTGGCCTGAGGAGGATCAACTGCCCACCAACCACCATCAAGACAGTAGCAACAGACAGGTCGTCAGCCGGGTCTCCAAGTTCTAGATTTTCTTGAGTGTCATGAAATGCTTGATCATTGTCAGAACCTACGTTTTTGAGCACTGGGTATCATCCAGCTCAGCATCCGTACGGCGCCAGGCACAGTTATGATGCCCTTGAATGTAATGCTCCCACAAAGGTGCAGCTTGATAGTCTCGGCCGTTGGAACAATCAAAAAGTGATACAGAGTGTTATCTGCCGTATACACCAACAGTGAATTATCCACTAAAGATAAAATGACCACTGGGGCAGGGACAACTTCGCGGTGCAAGACATTTTGGTTGCTTAGCTCCATATCACGCGAGTATAGTCGGACCTATTGCAATACTATTCAGTTCGTTTTTGCAAGGCAATGGTTTATGCAACAGACCTGATAAGTCTTGGATACTTCTACGGCTGCTACCAAAACATGGTGGAACCATAGTAGGCCACCCTTCACGCTGAAGGCTTGCTCTTGCTGTTCGTCATTAAATGTCTTCCACCGTCCAGAGGATGAGCTGTAGTGTATGAGACCTCTCCGTCCGGCGATCGCAATCAACCGACCATCACTGCTTAGAGACGAATACTGGATAGGCCAGTTTGTCGCCAGGTAGCTTTGAGGAATCTGGGAACATATAAGGAGGTGATGCAACACAGCAACATACGCCTACATACCTTGATATGTTGCCAGACGTCGGATTCTGGATTGATCACGCTCATATCAGGCTGATCGGCACCTCGGTAGACCAGAGCACGATCATCCATCTGAAGGAACGCATATCGAGTATTATCCTAGTCAAAGAGATCAATGGATCGGCTTCGCTGACATCGACGCGACGCTACTAACCGGCGAGTGCTGCCCAGTGGTTGCACTTTTCGCGAAGGGTATCACAAATAATTGCTGACCCTCAACTTCTGTATGAACCCGTCAGCAATGCTCGGCAAATAGTGGTTGATGTAAATTGTACTTCGTGACGAGGGGTGTGCTAATACTACCAGCTCAAAGTTTCCTGGCGCCCAAAACTGCCAATATCATCTTAAGACTACGAGCATGTTATCACTGCGAGTGAACACACCAAGTTTCGCACACCATACATGAATACGTCCTGAAATCTAGAATGGCTAAATGAGCTTGTACAACCTGACAGTGGCAAGCGACGCACCTATCCTCGTCTACAGTATCTTCAACACCAAACCCAGAGGCTAGACACCTGCCTCCCACGCTAAAGATGCCCCAACCATGCCTCCATCCCACAGACAATACGTATCCGTCGGAGCTCCATTCTAAAGCGCAAACCTCCCCCGTCTGGCGGTTATATGGATTCGGCACATTTATGGATTTAGATTTTGGTATGACGCCCTCCTGAGAGGGAAAATTGATGAACTCCAGCCCCCCGCTGACAGACATGAGAACCAAGACGGCAAGAAAACAAAACAGTACATACCTGAATGTTCCGATCGCGATGAAGGAGAATTTTCCGTTGATAGCAATGGCCACTGCACGTCGAGGCTCTTCGTACACACGGTTTCGCTGGTGGAGGGGTTCGTCTGGGTCGATGCGACGTTGCTTCTGCACCCAACGTGGGGTCTCAAAGTCATGCACGCAGGTACCTCGCCAGCCTTTGTGAGAATGGGCAATGGAGGCGTTGTCAAACGAAAGGGAGTGAGGATCCTTATCCTGGTGACAAAGTAACGTGGTCCGTCTTCAGCTTGCTGAAGGCGACCTATTACAAAGAACATACCTGAAGAGCATCGTCTTCGGTTAGTGCAGAGGTGCTCCCTTCTGAATCAAGATTCTCGTGTAGACGAACAAAGTAAACCCTTCCGTCGGACGTTATCCATGTCTCAATGCCCATAGCACGAGAATGGAGTATTTGGGTCACAGAGACTGGAATTCAAGCACTTCAGTCCCTTTTGGTTGACTCGACTAGGTTGACCATTCACCATCTGTATCAATAAACCAGGAGAAATCGTGGTCGTTGAATAACCATGTATCGTATCCATGTTGCTGATTGACCCGTCTTCCATCTACTTGAGTGCCATCTCCCTTGCCTACAGGCCACGGTATTCTTTGTATGGTCGGTGGATTTTTAGTCGAGAAGATGAGATTAGTCTTTCTTGGAGAAACGCTTTCAAGCGGGCCTTAGTGTCCTGAGAATCGCAAAAAGGACTAAGCCCTACCTGAGAAGTATCCCCTCAACGCGTACGACGCCCTCAAAAACCAAACCGATCGCCTGGAAAGGGAGACCCTCACCAGGCCCAGCGAGAAAGTTGCGCTGTGCGTTAGGTGGGAGGGGAGGTGCTTGATAGACGGTTTCGTCAGGTCTGAACTCTACAGAGACGATGACCAAGTACGATTCAGAAGTCTGAGTATAATTGGTTGTGAGACCTGTGGGAAGCACCATTAACACCGTACCCTTATGACAAGCCGCGAGCTATCTGGCGACCACTGGATGTCAAGATTCTCCCCATGATCAATAAGGGACGTTGGCGTGCGAGAGAGGAATGCCAAAATGGCTGGTGGCTATATATGAGTTAGCTTCACAGTTAAGTGCCCGAGCAGTCAACGCGGTCGCCTACATACTCTGACACGCCATACTGCGACGCCGTTTCGAGTGAGAGTGCAAAACAGAGCCTTCCGTGGACTTGAACATAGATAGATGATAGGTTCAGGTGGCAGGTTCGGTAAAGACGCTACAGTTGAAAGCTGTCGCGCCGCCGATGTTGGAAAGTACATGGCGCTGGTAAGCCAGGCAACCCAGGTCGGGCCGTCGAAGTGAAGGAGTGGACTTGAATATTATTCAACTTCAAGGTACCGTCGATCAAGTACCGGCCTACACCGGCTGATGTCATGAAGTTGCGCAAAGGGACGCCTAGCTAACCATTATTCAAAAGACTACATAATTTGACACGGAGATTGTTAATACTAGCGGGGGCAGAGCACTGTTAGTTTATTATGCATGGTGAGGTTATTTATACGTAATACAATGCAGATACTGTTTAGGTAGAAGATGGAGGATAAACCCACGATCTTAGCCTTGACCAATAGCTAACATATGATGCAGACCGAGATGCAGAGTTATCGGCATCCGTGTTATCGAGAACAGAAGCGAGAGGTTCTGGGCCAAGGGCCATGGTCTGAAGTCGAGATTGGCGAAGAAGGTTGAGAATGAGCGAGACGCCCTCGCGAGACTACTCACACTCCTCATAAGTCAATGATGTAGCATATAAACGAGAAACCGCACCCGTTGAACATTAGCTTTGAACCGGGTGAGTCCGTGACTCTCAATTTTCTTAGTGAGGCCCCAGCCGAATCCAGACCGTATCCGAGCCTCCGTGTTCTGAAGCGTTTTTCTGCCGAGGGATGAGATGGGCAGCATGCGGACGACGAAAGACTCACCCTTCTGGTGTTTGACGGAACATGACCCATTCCTCCACCTGCATGACCTTGACATGATCCAAATTCTTGGTGCGGCATCTTACTGTTTTCCCCAAAGGATCGACTTCGCTCTCTTCAAGCACCCATGATTCTGCTCTGCCTACAATGTTCTGTGCCCACCTCGGAAGAGACCCGCGCTTCAGGATAAGTCGAGTGGTGAGGAGTGTTCCGGTTGGTGTAAGGGTCCGTGAAATGACATCACAGGAAAGGACATGCGATGCGTATGGATTTGGATAGCGTAAAAAGTACGCTAGAGAAACAATTGGCCAAGGATCACTGGCAGTGAAAAGACATCAGCAGGTGCGGGGAAAGCGGTACTACGTATTAAAAAATTATTTACTTACTCATAGAGAAAAGATTGGGAGAAGAACTTCATGGGAGCCGACCCCGGCCTAGGTAAATAGAAAGACCGTCGTTTTGGGATGGAACAGGAGCGGGAAGAGAAAAGTTTAATACAGGTGTGGGTGGAGGGAAAGGTGGTCACAACTGAGACGTTCCTGACATAAGTAATTTCCGTATTTGGAACTACACAACAGTATAACTCTCATCATTAACTCGCCCATCTCTCTCTATAAAGACCCTTAGACCATCGTGTGCTGGCCGTACCCATACCTTCTCTCCCGTACGAATCATTTCCAGACCAGCCTTAACAGTCTCTGTCGCTGTATCTAATTCCGCCGTCTTCCCACCAATCACTTCTCCCAGTGTGACATATTCGTCATGTGTCACTTCGTGTCCAAATCCAACCAGGTAGGTTCTTGACGCGCCGATTCTTCGCGCAGTGTCTACTGCATTCTCCAGACCGAAGTGTGAAGTATGTGGGCGGAGGCGCAGGCAGTCCAACACAAGTACTGGCAATGGCCCACCATTCGGTCGTCGTGATTCAATGATGGGCCATACTTCCTCGGGGATATAAGACACGTCCGACATATATACAATGTCGTGTCCAAATTTGAATCCAAAGCAGAGATAAGGATGAACCACCTCGGCATGGTTTTTTAAATTTTTATGTTCAGGCTGTTTGTGGGGTAGTGGCGTATTAGATCTTATAGGCGTAGATGGTGTAGTTGCAGAGGGAGATGGTGTATAACCAACGGGTGGGACAGAAAAGATTCGACCATGGTGCACTATAGCCAGTCAATCTCAGGTAACCAATAGAAAACAGGTACAACAGACCAGAAAACGGTGTTACTTGAATACCAGTGTCGAGAATTTCGAAGGGGACAGCGTCGTCTATGATATGCCATCTGAACTCTGGTACCTGCAGGACTAATATAAGTTCAACCAAGCTAAAATGTTCTCAGCAATTCCGTACATCACCGCCGCCTGAGGCAAACTCTTTCGCTACCAAGTAAGGAAACGATCTCTGCACTTCTACGAAGGTGCTCTGAGAGACATACACATCGATGTGAGATTGGATTGCCTGGTTCAAGGTCCAGCCTGCAGTAAATAGTCAGTAAGGTCGCTAATGCATCAATGTTATAGACAAACCTCTTAAGTCGTCCAGCCCATTCATAGCTAATTGGGAAAGTCAGAGCTTTACGGCGCCGCGTATTATATCACTGCGTACCATCTGCATGGGGGTGCGTAATCAATATGGCGTCGATATGCCTCAAGCCGTATTTAGGAAACCACTCTAGAGCGGCAGCCTGGAAATTCTTCCCTGTATCAACAACAACAGTTCTATATGACATGACAGGATGGCGCGTGTAAGTATTAACGCGTTCATAGCAGAAAATTCTAGAAGTGAAGTGCTTACACTTCCCGTCCGTCTTTCGCGGTTAACCTAAGAGCTGCACTCGTGTTTCTTCTAATATTCTTCTTTCCCTCCGGCAGTAATGTAGACAAGCAAGTCTTGCATTGCTTATCTTCTGGTGGAGCTGTGAGGCACGCAATGTGAGGCAGACTTGAGGAGGTACCCGTCCCTAGAAAAACCAGTTCAACAGGATCGAAGCCATTCGGTTTGGATGGCAAAGTTGCGTCTATAGCCATTAAGTACAATGGATGCGACGGGAGGGATAACAGAGGGGCGATGAGCCTCGTCCGAAAATCAGGAATGGAGGCGTACAAACCAAGCAGTCAATTATTTATAAAGTCAACTCCCAAGAAACGAAAAATGACGTTGGGAATCGGAATCGGAATCGGAACGGGTTCACACCAACCGGCCTGAACACCCTACTGTAGGGTAACGCGATGTGAAATTAAAACACTGATCAGCTCCTGGAATATTTTCCCTTCAGTATATTACCTCTGGACGATACAAGTATGTTGATATGTACCTTATGAGTGCTTAATTAAATCCGCGGGGAGATTGGTTTGTTGTGGAAGCTATCGGACGATGACCGAGGCAAAAGGCCAAAAAGTTCGCG
>JABAJS010007625.1:0-59866 GCA_018221635.1 Tephrocybe sp. 10521TJB
CTGAAGGAGGCCCTTCACTTTGGCGTCTGTCCCCTATAAACAGTCCCAGAACACACTTCACACCTTATAGAGGCTGCCAATTGCAATTACACAAACGGGGTCGGGACAAATGCAACGAATCCCCCCAAACAGTAGGGTGTTTAGACAATGATTCCCGCCAACGAAAAGCGACGTAAAGCCACTATTAATTGCAGCGCAAACGGCCACTAACAGCCCAAACTCAGCACCAGCACAGCGACCGTCCGTTACAACATCCAATCCACGAATCTCGGTTTCCTTGTCGGTTCCACCGTCCTCCCCGCCACCTCATCACCGACGGCGAACGGATCTCCTGAACCTACATATTTGTTAGTGAGTTCAGAGGCATCGCGTCCACGTCTTCAACAAGTTGAAGAATTCTCAGTGAGACACAGGCGAGACGCCAAATCGTTCAGTCCACAGCGGGAGCAACGGGGAATACATACTACCTAGAGTAGCTGAGGTAAGATGATGTGCGGAGACAGAGGCTGAAACACCTAATCGTTCGGTCTACAAGGAATCCCACTACAGAGTAGCAGGAATCATGTCCGATAGAAGGACCGCCCATTGCTCAAGGAGTCTTGAAGGTGGCATCCTGACAATTATAGGCCGTCATGGGATCGCTCGCTTGAGGGACACATATTCAAGTTGAGATGATAGAGATGCCATATGGATGTTTGTTTTCAGAAGAGGAGGTTGAAAGCCTTTTCGATCGAGGGGTACCAACGGCCAACCCGTGCCGAAAGAACTCAGCGTCACCGGAGAACCAAAGCGACGTCGTGTCATCAACAAGTTGCTTACATACCTTGAAGAGCCGGGCATTTAATATGGGTGGCGTCTTATTCGCTGCACCCTGCCTCTACCCACGATGGTTGAAACAGCCGTCACAGCTGTAAAGGAGTTGTTTCTGAACAGCTCAACGTCGACTCTTCTCGCGGCTTTTGCTGTAGCATTCATTACTGCCGCTACGCTAAAGGACTCGTACTCTGGGCCGCCTGGGAGCATCCATGACCTCAAGGGCATTTCATTCCTCACCGCTTGGCCCTTCTTCACGAAGAGGTACGATTTTATGTGGTCCAACTTCAAGAAAACTGGCGCGAAGATGTTCCGTTTCCGAGTCTTACATGTAGGTCGGCCATTGACATCTATGGTACAAAGAAAGAATTGTTTACTAGTCCTAACAGCATACCGTTGTCGCTCTTTCTGGAGATCACGCTCGCAAAATGTTCTTCAATGAACAAGGTCTAGACCTTCCAGAAGGCTATGCCATTTTTATGGGAGGCGCACCTCGACTGAAGGATATCGAAGTTGAAGAACCGGATCGGAGGAATATCTCTGTATTCCTTAAACAGTTGCTCAGTCTCTTGAGAAAGGAGAGGATCGACTCACGTGAGTAAAGAAGGTATTAGGGGGATGACCCATTTAAAGCTCATAAACCAAAATTCAGTCCTCCCTACCTTATTCGATGATGTCCAGAAGCGTATGGATAGTTGGGGAAAGGAAGGTACCCTCAATCCATTTAGAGAAGTCTACGATGTGGGAGCGTTCATATTTCATATTTGATATCTTTACTCAATTGCCGTCCCTTGCAGCTCGTCTTTCAAATGACGGTCCGGTTGGCAACTTGCCGCGAACTATCCGAGGATAAGGAGGCTATTTCTCAACTTGCCAACCACTATTGGGAGCTTGAAAAGAGCGCCACCCCTGTTGCTCTTCTACTCCCATGGTTTCCTAGCCCCGCTAAGAGGGCGAAGAAAAGAGCAACACAGAAATTGTACGACCTCCTCTCTGGGTATGTGGAGCTTCGTCGTAAGGCTCCGGAACCGACCTCGGACGCCATCGATATTCTCATTGCTGCGGGTGATTCCAATGATGCCATAGTGGGGGTAATCAAACATCTTTCATTCACCCTCGAAGTTTCATTCTGACGTGTGTTCAGTTTGTTTTAGCAACAGTATTTGCTGGAGTTATCAATACGGGAATGAACGGTGAGAACACTAAAGCGATGCATCCTCCTCCTTATATGAACCTGCGACCTAGTCTGTTGGAATCTCCTATATCTTGGAATGAACCCCGAATGGAAGGAGAAAGTGTCTGCTGAAGTCCAGGCACTCCTTTCCGATCATACCGACACGATATCCTCACAGCCTCTTCACAAACGGCTCTCGAGCATACCCATGTCAGCTTGGGAGGATGAAATGCCGGTCCTAGACTCTGTCATTCGGGAAACGCTCCGCGTGATTGCAAGTGGAACCTTCCTGCGTCGCAATTTGGGCAAAGCCGTAGAAATTGAAGGTTCGAAAATCAGCACAGGCGAATTTTTGGCGTACTCTGCCGCCGACGTCCACCATAATCCTGATATATACCCCGAGCCTCTTTCTTTCGATCCAAATAGATACGACGAAGACCGCGCAGAAGATAAGAAGGCGCCATTTGCGTATCTTGGATGGGGAGTCGGTGAGTGGACGTTTACAACTTTCGGGGTAATTGAAATTTTGACAAAGGCGATAGGACGCCATCCCTGTGCGGGCATGAGGATTGCAAAACTAGAGATGAAGCTGGTGCTTGCGCTTATTTTTGCTGGATATGAATTCGAAATCGTAGACGCCGCAGGAAACCTCCCAACTGAACTTCCTCGACCCGATAAGAACGATATACAGCAGGTGTGATATCCTTCATCGTTTCTTCTCGATAAACTGCTGATGCGAAGGCACAGTCGAGGCCGTTGGGCGAACCTTGCTTCTTGAAATTCCGACGTGTTGTGAATTAAGAAGGCTCGTCCGTGTTATTAATCGATTGGTAAAATTTCGCATGTTTGAACTTCAATAGAAAACTAAGGTGTCGAGTCATACATTTGTAGTTCTTGCACCCAGAAACAGTATTGCAATTCACCCCATTTGGTTTTACAGAGTCCCTGGAAGGCTTCAGCCATGAATTATGATAAGTAGTTACACGCACGCATAATGTTACAGTCGGCGCCTTTGTAGACTGTAAGGCCGATGAAAAGATTTAATTTATTACTTAGGCCATCGCCATCTGACCCCCATCTGACTTGGTATTGACCATTTCCTTCTTACGACCTCATTGACCTTTCCTTTCTGACCCTTCATTTAGACCCCATTGCCCTAGTCTCCAATGCAAGCCTATAATAATTTCTTTTTGAGAGTGACACTGAGAAGAGGACAAAAATTGCCCCGGCCCGTTCTGTTAACGCTCACGTGATATCGGACGGCTCAGATCTCTGCTGGAATTGCACTTAAAACTACCTCCGTGTTACTCGTCTTCGAACTCTGGTCGTAATGAAGCAAGGATTTTGAATAACGAGAAAAAGGCAAAGAAACGTCAGATCGTTGAGGCCAAGGCGACCGAGGAGGGCACGAAATCTCCTGGGGAACTTCCACAGGACACACTGTTTACTGAGATGAAAAGCTTTGTGGAACAAATGGGTGTCGATCCTGTTTCGTCGCAGATAAGTAAGTTGCTCGTAATTTGACACTTTCAATTGCAGTGGTTAATTCAGCAAAGGTCGGAACTTGCCAAATTTAATGGATATGTATATGATATAGTTCAATGTGAGTTTATTGTCTAGTACATAGAAGGTTCAAAAGTTATAGAAGGGGGTTGGTCCGAAATTGTTGACCACATCGTTTGCTTGCCCTGTTCTCCTTTCAAGTTCCCTTACCTCGACTTTTTGCTCGAGCTCTCCTATTCCGCAAAACAAAGAGTAGATTGTAACGAGTAATCTGAATCCTCGTAACGACGACTCTCCGCGGATCGCTCATGGAATTCTCTTGCTTGCATTAGACTTGAAGCCTAGGGATATTTAGTGTCAAAATGATGCTAGAAGCATCACCATCCTGACAATTATAGATATAGGCCGCCATATGATCCATAGGATTGCTAGCTCACGAGACACATTCAAGATAGGATATCAACGATCGTCTCATACTGCGATGGCTTTCAGAAGAGGAGGCTGAAAGCCTTTTCGAGTGGTACTAACGGCAGACCTCCCGAATGACGTGAACCGATTTCGTGATTCATGACTTGTCGCCCCTTTGTGGCTAGATGTCTGCGAAAGTACGGCCATAGGAGAAGCAATCACGTTTAACGACGATGTCTGATGAACTAGGCATTTATATGTGGGTGTGTCTTATTCGCGCTAGCTCTCTACCCAGGTATAATCCACACCAGCTCACAAGACATATTCAACATAGGTTATCAACATCGTCATGACTCATGGATCGTCTCTTACTGCGATGACTTTCCAAAGAGGAGGCAAAAAAGCCATTTCGAGTGGTACTAACGGCAGACCTCTCCCGAATGACGTGAACCGATTTCGTGATTTATGGCTGTCGCGCCCCGTTGTGGTGCTTCTTGAAGATGTCTGCGAACGTACAGCCATACGAGGAATCACGTTCAACGATGGCATCTGATGTACCAGGCATTTATATGTGGGTGTCTTATTTCCCACTAGCTCATCTCTATCCACAATGGCTGAAATGTCTGTCACAGCTGTAAAGGATTTGTTTCTGAACAACTCGACGTCGACTCTTCTCGCGGCTTTTGCTGTGGCATTCATTACTGCTGCTACGCTAAAGAACCTGTTCTCCGGGTCGCCTGGGAGCATCCACGACCTCAAGGGCATTTCATTCATCACCGCTTGGCCCTTCTTCACGAAAAGGTACGATTTTATGTGGTCCAACTTCAAGAGAACTGGCGCGAAGATGTTCCGGTTCCGAGTCTTCCATGTAAGTCGGACATCTATAGCAAACGAAGAGTTGTTTACTCTTAACAGCATACCGTTGTCGCTCTTTCTGGAGATCACCCTCGCAAAATGTTCTTCAATGAACAGGGTTTAGACCTTCCCGAAGGCTATGCTATTTTTATGGGAGGCTCGCCTCGACTGGAGGATATCGAAGTGGAAGAAGCGGATCGGAGAAATCTCTCTGTATTCATTAAACAGTTGCTCAGCCTCTTGAGAAAGGAGAGGATCGACCAACGTGAGTAAAGGTATTAGGGGGATGATTCAAAGTTCACGATAAAATTCAGTCCTCCCCATCTTATTCGATGATGTCCAGAAGCGTATGGATGGTTGGGGAAAGGAAGGTACCCTCAATCCATTTAGAGAAGTCTACGATGTGGGAGCGTCCATATTTCATATTTGATATCTTTACTCAATTGCCGTCCCTTGCAGCTCGTCTTTCAAATGACGGTCCGGCTGGCAACTTGCCGCGAACTATCCGAGGACAAGGAGGCTATTTCACAACTTGCCAACCACTATTGGGAGCTTGAGAAGAGCGCTACCCCTGTTGCTCTTCTACTCCCATGGTTTCCTAGCCCTGCTAAGAGGGCGAAAAAAAGGGCAACACAGAAATTGTATGACCTCCTCTCTGGGTACGTGGAGCTTCGTCGTAAGGCTCCGGAACCAACCTCGGACGCCATCGATATTCTCATTGCTGCGGGTGATTCCAATGATGCCATAGTGGGGGTAATCAGACATCTTTTATTCACCCTCAAAGTTTCTTTCTGACGTGTATATAGTTTGTTCTAGGAACAATATTCGCTGGAGTTATAAATACGGGAATGAACGGTGAGAACGCTCAGACATGCATCCTCCTAATATGAACCTGGTACCTAGTCTGTTGGAATCTCCTATATCTCGGAATGAATCCCGAATGGAAGGCGAAAGTATTTACCGAGGTCCAAGCGCTCCTTGCCAACCATACCGACACGATATCCACACAACCTCTTCAAAAACGGCTGGCAAGCATACCCATGTCAGCTTGGGAGGATGAAATGCCAATACTGGACTCTGTCATTCGAGAAACGCTCCGCGTGATTGCAAGTGGGACCTTCCTGCGTCGCAATTTGGGTAAAGCCGTAGAGATTGAGGGTTCGAAAATTAGCACAGGCGAATTTTTGGCGTACTCTGCTGCCGATGTTCACCACAATCCTGATATATACCCTGAGCCTCTTTCCTTCGATCCCGGTAGGTACGATGAGGACCGCGCAGAAGATAAGAAGGCACCACTTGCGTATCTTGGATGGGGAGTTGGTAAGTGGACATTTTCAATCATGGCAATTGAAATTCTGACGGAGGCGATAGGACGCCATCCCTGTGCAGGAATGAGAGTTGCAAAGCTGGAGATGAAGCTGGTGCTTGCGCTCATTTTTGCTGGATACGAATTCGACATCATCGACGCCGCAGGAAACCTCCCAACTGAACTTCCTCGGCCCAATAAGAACGACATACAGCAGGTGTGACACCCTTCACCGTCTCTTCCAGACGAACTGCTGATGCGAAGGCACAGGCGAGGCCGTTGGGCGAACCTTGCTTCTTAAAATTCCTACGTGTTGTGAATTAAGGAGGCTAGTTCATGTTGAATTATTCGATCGGTAAAATTTCGCATGCATGAACTTCAGTAGAAAAACCAAGGTCTCAAGTCATACATTCGTAATTAGTGTGAAGTGTTGGAAATACGAGCGTCATCGCGCTCAGATTGTATGATCTATTTTTATATATCATTCTTGTGATTACTTTCTTGCTCCCCTCGCTCCACCACCGTTGCCATACCACCCCAATTTACTTATATTCATGTACTATTATGATTGTATCCCCCGTCCGTTTACACCTGCAATAACAGGATGTCAACCGTTTCGACGTTATTCTAACATGAAGTGTAGGCACTTGAGAACAGTCCTTCAAGTTGGATCTCAAACGGGTTTGAGGCATGAAGTCATGTCAGGTACAGGCACCGGTAATTGCCGACGAACAATTCAGCAGCTGTTCGTCCAAAGTTTTACCAAGGGTCCACTCTTCCAACAACGAATTTAGAGCCTGCTTGCTTTCGATATATCGAAGGAAGGAACGAAGGAATGCTTATGTCTCCTTTATACTTACCAGCCTCAATTTCGTATCATAGAGCCGTCAAACTCGGGGCCACGAATTCGTTACATAACTGTCATGATCTGGTCATGATCAAGGGATAAAGACTAGCGGCCCTGACGGACAACTTTACTCTTGACCTCCACCATTGCGACAATGGTCGAGCTAATACCCACAACCCCTGGAAGCCTTCAGCTGGTAGATCTGGAGCGCACATTGGGCGTCTTCTTCATCGGTTACATCTTCATGATGATATTGTACGGGTACACCTTTTTTCGTGAGTACGCCGACAAGAATATTGTCATCGAAGCGACTGAAGTCTTATTCCAGAATCGTATATCTACTATTCTAGATATCCCAAAGATCCTTGGGCTGTCAAGTCAATAGTATGGATGCCGAACCCATAGCTTCAATCATTTACTGATCAATCGTCGACAAACCTTACTAGGTCGTCTTTTTGTGGTGCGTTTGTCCCTCTACATTGGTGCCTGTAAATAACTTATGCAATGACTCGTAGTCTTCTTGATACAGCTGTGTCTGTGCTGTGTGAGTTTTCTCCATCAAAGTCGTCCGAATTGTGCTAAGCTTGGTCAACAGTGTCGCAAGCGTATGTCCAAAAAAGATATCTGGTGTCAACACATGGCATCTGATGTATCCACTAGACTGTATTACTACTTGGTCGACCTATTTCCTTACACCCTCACCGTTCAATTCGCTACGACGTAAGTGACTGTAACGGCGAGATGAAAGGCTGATCCCTCATTGTCAATTCAGGACCTTTTGCGTCGGTAGTTATTCTGCCTATTTCTCGACTGTCTGCTCAATGATTTGCCATTTGTCAGGCCCATATGACTCTAGCTGTATGTCTCCCTGCCTTCTCTATTCTCAGGGCACGAAAATGACCACGTACCAGGCTATTGCCATCTTCGCCGCCCAAATGTAAGCTAATAATTCATTTTCCGTATTTGCGATGGCGACTTAACGGTATCACAAACTAGATATTATGCTTCTACAGTATGGAAGGGTTAGTTCTCTCATCGAATCGCTGAACGCACAGCGTCTTACACATTGTATAAAAAAGCGACCAAGAATACAGTTGCTAGCGGTGCTGTTGTGAGCTACACGATGATCTTTGAATCTGTTGATCTGTCAAAATTTGATATGTCGATTAGGCGATTCTTGCGACTGCGGGCCTAGGCCTTGGAATCGGTAAGCTCTTCGTTCTCGCTGACGATTCTCTTTAACGTTTCCCATTCCACAAGTCTTGTCTGTCAATCTGTACGTCTCAATCTAATATGTGGCTGCTAGCGACTCATCGAAATCCTGCAGCTTCAAAGACAAAGAGTTCTCTCACCTCGCACAATCTTCAAACAAGGTCAATTTGTTCCTTCTTCTGTGCTTTAGTATTTGGCTCAGAAATCCTCAGGCAATTGCGGCTACCGCATACGGCATGACCACTGCTGCAGGGATTTTGACCACTGCCTCCTTGTCGTTCTCACGTCTTCCTGCTCCTTACAAGCTGTAAGAATTGACCAGCTTCGGAAGAAACACAACTCTGAGCGGATACTTCACAGTGACCTGGATCTGTTTGATACCATCGTTTCATACTGCATAAGCCGTGGTGGTGCCGCCTCAGTCATTCACTTCGCTCTCATTTTCGTAGTAAGCCTTCTCTCAGCAAATTTTAACCAAAAACTAAAGTGCGCCGTTGCAAGTTTGTTGGCACTGCCGAAAAGATCTACTGGATCCCTTTCTACGTTGTGTCCACCAAATGTCCGTTCTGCCTTCTTCCTCATATTCCCGATTTCGTAACTAACCTAGGTGTAGTGTTCGTCATAGGTGCAATCACGCTGTATGTACCTCCCGGAGGTGGAGCTCTTTCGCGTTGCGCTAATCCAATGTCGTCCACCTAGCTTGAACTCGCGTGAGGATGCCGAGACAGTTACTCAAGATGTCCGATGGAACTCTTCAGGATCTGGGGCTACGCGTACCATTGGTGGTTCCACAATCTTACAGAACGCAGCCTCTTCAGGGCTCGAATTCACCCGCAAGGTGAGTATCGAGTCTTTCATGCAAGTTGAATAAGAATAAATTTCTAATGAGCGATTTATAGCCTCCCATTGTCATTGAAGTTGCACAGTCAACACACCGCAACCGTGATAAGCCGGGCTTTGAAGCTGACGACAACGATGTGAGTAGTTTTGAGCTGTTGTGGTGACGTAGCACTCATAGCGCCTAGCATGGTTATGATCTTGATGGGGTATTCGAACATAAAGGGGAGCCTATGTAGTTCGGGAAAGCGAGCAAATTATGTCTGTATAATAGATTTGACATCTTGTATTATTATTCTGTTCTCCAGCTTGTCGTGCTACATGATTGAGTTACTCCGTTTATATATTTATTAATTTCAGATGTTATTACACAGTGGGTGCGTGCTAGGCTGTACATAGGCCGCCAGTTCAATGTTTGTTGAGAGCCCTCATCCGAGTCTAAGATGTTGCACTATATCTGTCCCCAAATATCCCCTCTTCGATAGCTTTGATCTCTGCAGATAAATGGATTAAACAAAAAGCAATAGGACAGTCATGCGACACGTACGGAGAGCGACATGTTTCGAGTGGAACCGACACAAAGCGAGGTTACCTGACGTTCCCCGCACACTCAATTAATATCAGGATGAGTAGGGACCCCCAAAACGCACCAAGCATGGACCAGAGGCCCTTGACACCAAGATCGCGCCACACACCGTTAATCTCTCCTTCGTCATTGAGGCCCCATACTGGCTTCACGTTCTTGAAGACTTCATCCCCGCATATTTTACGGATGTGTTCGCGGGAGTCACCAATTCTAGCGTTTGGAGAAATCAGGGAAACTCATAACAGCGGCTTCGTTGATGCTTACCCAGTAGCAAAGACCACAACATCGGCAGCTAACTCGGATCCATCCTCAAATTCCAGGCCTGTTGGGGTGAAATTTTTAATGGGGCTTCCATTCTTGAGTTTTATCTTTTTGTCTGCGATGAGTTTGCTAGCGCCAGTGTCTTGGGAATTGATGAGGGAATAAATAAGGCTTCAAATGACAAGGAAGAAAGTTACCAAGGTAGTACCCTCCCGCACGCGACCACGCCAGAAGCCCAAATCCTGTTCCTTGAATACCGGAGTTTAGCTTGAAGCCGACTTCCCGAAGACCGTCCAAAATGTCTCTTCAGAATAGAGTAAGCGACCCCGACATCTCTGAAGTATGAGCAAATGGACAAACTTGTCAAGGTCTGCGATAAGTTGAGTCCTGCGTTGGGAGAGACCGACGTTGAAATGATGAGGGAAAGATGCGCTCAGTCTGTCCGCGATGTTTGATGGCAGACCACCCTCGGAATATACACCTTAAGTGAAGTATAATGAAAACTTGACGTAGATGGACATTAAGCAACGCATACCCGTCATTAGAACCTTCCAACCATTAGAAGTCGACATAATGTACGTCGAGCTACGCTGGTACATCGTCACATCTGTACGAAAGTCGTCAACGATGAGTTGGTTATTTCATCTAAATGACGTACCAACTCCTTGCTCGAAATAGTCAACACATATGTCATGGGCTAACGATGATAATCAGTTGAAAAACCCCCGGAGCATTCGGCTGATTACAAACCAGAAGTGCACGCGCCAACTACGACAACTTTCTTTCCAATGTGATCTGCTGCATTCTTGTGTCGAGTTGAATGCAGAATTTGCCCTTTGAATTCGTCCTGAAATATATCAGTAACTTATTCACACGTACAGATGTCATGACCCACCATGCCAGGGTAAGTAGGGAAGACACCGTCGTTGCTGCCCAATCCAGTAGCGAAGATGATGTGCCGCACGTTGAACGTGCGTTCAGCGTCACCGCGGGTGATACGTACATTCCATGTATCACCGTGTTGGGTGGCGCTCACGACATTGGACGCGGTCCAAACATTGAGCTCTAAGGCTTCAGCGTAGCTCTCTAACCAGTTGGCAAGCTATGTATGGGTTTCATCATAGGTTCGCTGATAATATTGCCACGCGTCTCACCTTGACCGCTGGAGCATAAACAGGCCATGTAGGTGGGAATCTGTGACTCGAAAAGTCAGCCAAACAGAAATTACGGAAGGATCATCGATGACGAACGGGAGATAAGGCATATGGTCATACCCTGCCAGGTATTATTAGTCTGCGTGGAATAAGTACATTGGAGCAGAAAACGGACGCACAGACTGGGTCATGGAGACACAGCGCATCATATCTGTTTCTCCAATTGTCGCCAATCCTTGGGTTCTTTTCAACCACAAGCGTCGAAACACCAAGTGCCTTCAGCCTTGCGGCAACCTCTAAGCCGCTCTGGCCTCCTCCCACGACAAGCACTGTTGGTGGCTTATCCTCAAACTCAACCTCCCTCTGCCGATCCTGCACCCACTTGCCGTGGTTTGGTGCCGCGTTCCTCAATGCCCCAATCTTCTCCGGGAAGCCCTTTAGATCTTCGAGATTGGTGTAAACAGTGTGCGCCTTCCAATCGCCATTGGCGTTGGGTATCAGGCGCGCGATGCCAAAAGCAATGCCAGACTCCGTCTCAAAGTCGAAGAAGAGATTGATCCAGGCAAGATCGGGGAAAGGCCGTTGTAACCCGAGATAAGCGTCTTCGCGCAGAGCGAACGCAGTCGGACCCGCCGAATTCAAGCAATCAGTGAGGAACTGGGTGATCTTAGTGAGGCCAGAGAATGTGCGGAAATCCCAGGTGAGGGCGAGCATATCGCGCCACCAGGAATCTTCGACGAAGAGTTTAGCTACGGCCTGAGCATCGCCCGCTTCGGCCGATCGAGCAAAGTCTGTGAACCAAGCCTTCGCGATGGCTTTGGCGTCGAGATCGTCTGGGATGGTGGCATTCAGCCTCTCGAGGGTGGGGAGAGGTGGCTCTGGCAGTAAATCAGTGACGGTCATAGTTGGGTGTTAGGTTGAACAGGTTCAAGTTGGACCTGGGTGTTTTATTCGCGTCTGACTGGCTTTTATTCCTCGTTAAAGGCACATGGCAATTATTATAAGACCAGTCACATGAACTCCTTTCACCACGGTCCCGGGTTCTAGGACCTGACGGCTACTTTCGTCAAACTGTTGAAAGAGTTTGTGGGGCTTATCGATGATTTGCATCGGTTGCCGAGAGCAATTCTATTCCTGTTTTCGCGCAAGTATCTGTCGTTTATCTGGCTGATGGAAGCTCGTAAATACTCGAGAAGATAAGCAAGGAAACCATACATGATTTGGGGACTTCAACACGACTGAGGAAGGTCACAAACTTCGGAATCAAAATTGCCGCTTATGCCGGAGATACTATGATGCGTGATGCGCAGCACTCAGCAAGTCAATTTACAAGTTGGTACAAGTTAATCTTGTAGAACAGAGTCGCTAGCCGTTCGACGCCGGGACTGACAACCCACTGGCCACTCTCTCCGTAACACCGGCGACCGCGCCCCCAACCCACCCCGCAACCTTGCGCCAGTCGCGCCCAGGACCACTTGAAGCACCCAACCCCAACCCTGCCAAGTTTTCGCGTTTCTGCATCCCATACACCGCCAGGGCGATGCCAAGTACTAGTACCGCGCCCGCAACCATGCTCGTCCTCTGGTCCATCCTCGGCCGGCGCAGGTGCTTCCGCTTCCCTTTCATCTTGAACCGTAGCCTTTCTCGGAGGGTCTTACGTTTGCCTGACTCAAGGGTCGGCTTCTCCTCCCACTCGTCCTCATCATCATCACCCCCCTCGCCTTCTTCGACGATCTCGTCTTCCTCGATATAGGGATATACAATGAGATTGGGGCAGGACACCATGGCTTCGGCCTCGGTGTCGGTGGGTAGCGCAGAGAAGGACTCGGACCAGGTATAGACGACACTTTGCGGGCCCATGATGCTTGAAAGGCAAAGCTCGGGATGGGTGGGCGGATAGAGGGCGTAGAGCTCGTCGGCGTGAGTGAGTAGGGAGGTGAGAGGTATCGGCGGAGCCTGCGGTGGCCGGGTAAAAGGAGTAGACGGTCGAGATGTAGACGGGGACGACTCGTCCTTGGGCAAAGGTATTGATTCCGGCTTGTTGTCCTCCACAGGTAGATTGGAAAGTTTCTCATCGAGACTCAACTTCACGTCCTCCTCTTCCTTCACCAAAGGCACAGAGTTCGTCTCTATCTTCACCTCCTGTTGCCCACCCGCGTTCTCCTTTTCTTCTTTCTCCTCGACTTGCACATCCAGTTCGTCTGCCATGGGAGGGAGGCCACTCAGTAAAGAGTGAGACATTCCCATGCCGTCGTCCTCGTCCTCGTCCTCTAATTGCTGTATCGCCTCCTTTCTGGATAGTATAACCTATGTCTGAATATGAGCAACGCAGATATTCTGAAAACGGAGCATTCGTACAGATGTGGCAAGATACACAACAGCTATTGGCGGGCGACATAGGAGGTAGTCGAAAACGTGTTGAATGAGTGGAAGTGTGGGCATGTCGTGCGAGAATAGAGTAAGGATGTTGGAGAGGGCGTAGAATGGGAGTTGCGAGGAGCTGCGGCGGCATTAGAATAGCAAGAAATTGGGAGACGCGCTCATCATACCGCTCGAGCCCCTGGGCATATTTAGGGTCTGCCAGTCGTAGAAGATTCTTCGATACCCTATAGAGAGGTTGAGCATGTGTTACAAGATAAAAAGGCTCACTAACCTTAGTAGCCCAAGGACAGGCTCTAAAGTCGAACCCATCGAGTCCCGAACTCGATGTAAGCTAATCTTTTCTGCACATGCAAATTGCACTTCCTCTGGAAGCGTCAAAAACAGAACGCTGACAATATCATGGTAACCCTGAAATGCAGATGAGCTCCTTGCTGAGATTAAATGTTCAGGTAAGTCACCTGGAAGTAGTTCAATTTGGGATGTCGTCGGAAGACTGAGGTCAGGAGGTTATTAAGCTTTTCCTGCATGTCTTCCTTATCTTGTGCGGGAGATCCTAGCAATGAAATCGGTAAATATACAGAAAGATTCCACAGATGACAGTAGGCAAGGCCTTTTCACCTACTGGATAAAGGACGAAACTACGGTCCGTGTCCAGGCGAATTTGATGCTCGTCGCGGTGCTCGCCTTCCACTAAATTTGTCTCTGGGCGTTCATTTACGGACACACCGAGAATCTCTGGCCTTTCGAAATATTGAGGGTCAGAAGTTTTGAAACGATATTTTTGAGCCGTACCAGATATGTGTTCTGCTTGGCCCAAAGCCCCCAGGTAAATGGCTACGGCTACGCAAGCTTTGCCAGTCAATAAATCTCGCCTTTTCATCGTCGAGCTCGCCGTTGACGGCCATTCCGCGATGTGATAGTAGTGCTGAAAGCTGTGAAGGTCACGTGTTATGAACGCCGACGGGCAGTTGTCTTTTTCAACCTGAACGATGCGTGATTGGAGGTCATCGTCCAGCTGAAAGTTATCGCAGAACCTCCTTTTCCGCACGCACCTACACAACTCTTTTCCTTCTTTCTCGGCTATAGTGTAACTCTCTCAAGATCGATGAGGAAACCCCGGAACTAGATGTGGCCTCCCTTATCTACTAACTACATGGAGGATAGCAATGTCCATTAGAAGATCTCAAGCAAGACAAAGGGAGCAACATTGTCTCAGGATTAGAGCGTCCCACACTTGCTTATTGCGCGCTCTCACAAGTTAGACTTCTCAGATTATTCATCCTTCCCTGGTGGGACCGTCTTAAACACGACGGGAACAGTGCCAATTTCCACATCTTTTCCTACTGACCCAACCATGCCGTTTGAAGGAAAGTGCCTTTGTGGCCAGACCACAGTCAAAGTCGCATCGGACCACGCTGATCAGGTACGTCAGGCGGTTACTTAGATTCCAGTACTCCTTTGACGTTTCCTACGCAGGTCTTATGTCACTGCCTGGACTGCAAGCAGACTAGTGGAAGTGGCTTCAGCACCAACATTCTCGCTCCTCAGAAAGGAGTTACGATCACAGGCCCTATCAGTACTTATGATATAAAAGCTGCTAGTGGCAACACTGGTGCGTTGTCTCTTTTGAAGAGTTATCGGATCTCTCTGAAACTCTTCACCAGTATCCCGCATCTTCTGCAGCAAGTGTGGAAGTGCGATATCGCACAAATCTGTTGCATTCGGCGATGCACAAGCGATCCAAACCGGAAACTTCGCTGCATTTGCCAAGATCCCCATAGGCGCTGAGCGTAAGACGTCCGTTTATTATCACTCCGATACAGCTCGTTAAATTTTGCTTCAAGTTTTTGTAAAGGACCGTTGGGATGCGTTCCCCCCTATCTCTGGAGCCTCACAGGTGCAAGCCATGACCTGAATGTACAAACTTGTGGTTCAGCGTAAATGTATATTATCAGTCTGACAAATTTTGATCCCAATGCATTCAATTCGAGGACAGTACGAGCTTAAAAAGCCAAGACACTGTATGCAGGGCCTTCCTTTCTCGCCAACGTTAGGCAGATCGCAAATCGCAAATACCTGGGTTGGAAGAGGAAACAGCGTCTGAGGGTCTAACTGTTCAACTTGTCTCACTGGTTTGAACCGGACGATATCTAACTTCGCATGTAGACCACATTGAAGTGGTGTTGTGAGGAGGTGACCGCATCCTTATATTGTGCGGCGCCAAAGTTTTCAGCTCGAACTAGGTGGACTAGGGCTTCGTTTCGCGCCTCCGGTGTTTCGGTATTTTCCTCGAGCACGCTATACAGCGGAGACAGTGTCATGGTTGGAACTTGGAGGGTTTTTCGTCAGCGCGGATTTTCGATAAACCTAACCCATCGCGGTTTAAAGGCTACGCTGGCGTCCCGGCGGGCGTTGAGGCCGTTCCATCTCATCTCATGCCTACTAAATAGGTGAAAGAGATAGAAAGAAATGACTGCAATGTTGAACGCACTTAGTAGTTGGAGATGGGTTGTGGTCAATGTTTTTTGTCACGAAGTTTACGGTTTTATTGATGTGACTTCAAATTGAATGCATTCGGCATCGCAATCGTTAAAACGTTGATGTTCAAGCTCACTGAGGCTCGAGCTCATTGCCAGCTTAAGCATCATCGCGCCGCAGTCGTTATCTGAGGCAAGTGACGGTGGAAGGAAGGAAGGAAGGAAGGTTTTTACCGGCGGTTATCTGGCCTTATTCTGATCTCACTTTGTTCTGATCTCACGTTGACAAACTCCATGCGCTCATCTTGGCACCACACCTGATAGCGGGCGCGCAGCATGTGCACATCAGACTCGAACCTGTTCTTATCACTGAACTTAACATGTCTACCTCTCTGGCCCAAATTGCATCCACTGCTCCTTATTCCTATGCTGGGCGCATCTCTGACAAAGGCCGATTAACTTTTCACGTCAAGGCGCCAGTAGAAGTGTCTCGACTTCAGCTCTGTACTATCCTGCTCGACTTTCTCTTCTCTTTCGGTAAATAACCTACCTATTATCCAGGGGATGTTCCTCTTGCATCGAAAACTCACGGAAGAGCTTTCAAAAACGATTCGCTGATTCGATACACGAAGAATGTACGTGATCTCACCTTTGAATCTTCGTCGACAGACTGCTGATTCTCTCACAGCGGCAAGGTGACAGGCCAGTGCCTCTCGTGGACAGAATCATTGAGCGGGCGCAGATTTCTGCCTATCTGGTGATCCGCATTCGCACCAGAGCCACGTCATTAACAATAGACTCAGGCAAAGCCAATGTCCTCGTGTATGTCAAGGCATTGGTTTGGCAGATACTATCTTAGCGAACTAGACGAATAGCAACCCTCCCAAGGATTTCGCAGAGCCACCCAAGAGAGATCCCGTTGTTTGGCTGGCGAAATGGGCCCTGAATGTTCTTGGACTGCGACGCAAGCAGTTGGAGTCTCGAGATACAGAGCTTGTGAAGGTATTTTCTCCTGTATTGAGTATTCGGTGGAATTTTCATACAAGATATAGCGCAGAGTGGAACTTGAAGAAAGGCTCATGTCGGAAGAGGCTTATCAGCGATTTCTAGGCGACCGTGTGGACAAGATCTGGTACGTAGATGGCATATTCACGGATCCCGAAAGTCAGGGGCGTGGGTACGGCGGTGCACTACTAGAAGCTGCTACTACAATGGTAAGCTGACGAATTCTAATATCCTACTTAAAGAATATCTTCCACTAACTCGACATCAGGCTGATGCTTCAGGACGAGCTATCTGGCTCGTATCCTCGAATATTGCGAACACGACATTTTACAATCAACATGGATTCGAGACAACCGAGACCATTTTCATGGGAGACAAGAACCCCAACTGGCATGACAAGCCTATTCCTGTGTGTATTGTAAGTCTTGTAGGCTCTTCAATGAAGAGGGCGGCGTTTTGTCTCACAAATATTGGTAGATGATCCGCGAGCCCATTACACTGCCTGACAAGGTTCCCCGGAAATGTGAAGTTATGTCCCAAAAGCACCCCACAGGATTGAGCGTCAGTCTGAATGGTATCTTGCTGTAGTAATCGGCTTCGGAGTATATCAATCAGTAGAGACTGCGGAGGCGTCATAGTACCCTGTCTTTTTGTCTACTTAATCCTTTTTCGATCTCACCCCTGTCCTACGCCATCGCCCGGTTAGAAAATTTACTGTACAGCAGCGGCCAAAAGATTTAAAAAAGTAGGAGCGGTACGCGTATGCCGCCTCAACGTGACGTCTAAAACCTGAAGCACGCTGATCAAGCACAGTGAAAAAACCGCAATCACTCCGGATCTAATCACACCTCATGTATTAAGTGTTTTTTTGCGTATATGTTCGATCCCGATCGCGCAGCATGTTAACTACCTACTTAAACATGCTAGGCAAACTGCGTCTGCGCATGCAGCCTCTTCTTCGTCTTCTCCTTCTGCGCTTACTCCAGGAATCCGAATAGACCTGCGCCGATGCAGATAACGCCGAACACCGCTGAAAACAACATCAGGAATAGAAGTACACCTCGCAGACGATATCCCTTCCGCTCGGAACCAGTCATAGTGAACCAACTGAAATATGGTAAATCGCAGTCCTCTGTGTTTATCTTTCGTCCGTGCAAACATCCCCACAGGGAACATCATCCGTGCTGCAAAGACGTTTCAGAGGACTTTCGTCCATGACCCCGTAATGCAGTACGTCCGAAACGTGGGTTCGACCTCTCCGCTTCTGCGGAGCTCAGAGTAACCCATGAGTTCCAGGAACAAGCGCAATCGCGAGACGACGTAATCCTGGAGCGGCTGCTGATCTCGGTGTATCTCTTCCTGTGGATACGCACAAAGATAGTCTTCACTGCAAAAAGAGGGAGCGCCAACGTCATCATGTACGTGTAGCGCAGGCAGCGCAAGGTCCTGTTTTTTTTTTTTTTAACAAGCTGCGGAATTCGCAGTACACCGCCAAGCCAAGACGCTATACCAAGGAGAGATCCCATCACGAAATTTGCCAGGCAACTGGCAGCGGCGCTTGTCAAGCATCGTGACAACAGGATAAGCGAACTGGAAAAGAGAGTAAGTTAAATTTCTCAACAAGGTGACGTAGCATGTGATTCACGTCTGGTACTAGCGGCGGACAGAGGTGGACGAAAAGATGCAGGATGCAGTCGTGCGGGCGTTCGGAAGCCGCGTCGAAAAGATGTGGTTGCTTGACCAGTTGTGGACCGACCCAAACCGGCAAGGGCGGGGTTATGGGGGTGCCTTGCTGGACGCTGCGACGGCACAAGTAAGATTAAAATGCAGGACGCTTAGAGGGAGAGCTCACGTAGTTGCAGGCGGACTGGGCAGGCCAATCGACATGGCTTCAATCGACGAATGCCGCGAACATGAGTTTCTATGTCCGGCATGGTTTCAAGCCCGCTGCGACGATTTTGCTGGGGGATGACGATCCTTCGTGGCACCGGCAGCCTGTGGTCGTTAATATTGTATGTGTTGACTTCTTTCTGAGCACTAGGCTAATACAGGGATTAGATGGTTAGGGAACCGAGGTGGCCTCCGCTTGCGCCAACGGCATCGACGGAGGGGGTATAACTGTCGGAGTACAAGCAACTGACCTGCGGAATGCTGTATAGATATTGTAATTTTATGACGTTGACGGCTGCGAATAGATCACTTGAACTGCATCCGAGGCTCTTGCAGCGGAAAAGACGCCTTGCCGTAGGCATCCTCACAAGCCGGGTGACTCCTTTCTTAAAACTAGCTCTCGTCGTTTGAGTCGTGAATTGAGCTCTCAATATAGCCCTCGGAATCCAAGCAAGAATCAATAGCTCTGGAGCTCCCTGAACAGCTGATATATAAGTACACAACACAACGTCCGCCAGTTCTCATAGGGTGAGGTTATACTCATACTCGTTATTCCCGCTCTGCGCGATCCATAACACAATGGCCGAAAGCATGAGTGCGACACTTTGTGATACGTTGGCGTAGCCGTAATACGTGAATTGCTCAGGGTAATCGTTGAGCACGTATTTGATGATTAAAACGGTCTGCGAGCCCACGAATGAGCACGATGAAGCAAGACGGCGCCTGGATTACGCACCACGCTGCCTGCCAGCCCGCCGGCCATAAGCGCAAATCCAATGAACAGAACCAGCCTAGCTCTCCAGACTGCCCTCGAGTCACCATAATCATCACCACGAATTCTGTCCTTGTCGATGAGGTTGATAATCAAATATCCCAGCAGAGAGCAGATTCCGGGTATCCAGTCGACAAATGTTACATGCACGGGTGGTGGTGTGTCAGGTTGACCCCATGGTGCATGAGCATGAGCAGATAGTATCGCCGCGTCAAGGAACGTCCAATTCGCCAGAGCGAACTTTGGGCTCATCGTCAGTCTCGCCCCGCAGCGATCCATTGTTCTACTCACCAATGCTCCTGCCAAGTAGACGCCGACTGTTCGTCGATGTTTCCCGAGCGAAATCTCAGGGAAAGGATTCATGAATACCCTTCTAGGGTCATAGTCAGATCGAGGCAGCGACATCGTTATGAAAAATGGCCTGGTCGTCGACTGCGGCAGGAAGAGGTTTGGGTGGTGTGGCTGTGAAGGCGATTCCACGGTGCTAACAGTGGACGGTCCGTGGGAACTATGATCTGAGCCATGGTCCATGACTTCCACCTGCGTATGGGTTTCTACTCTGATTGCTATCGGCGTGGGGACCTTTTGGTACTCGCGATTGAACAGCGGCATCGAGTCAGTTCAAGTCGGGAAGAATGTGAAAATAAGTAGGCTTTCCGGGCGCTGCTAGCTGTTAATAGGTCTTGACAGAACGGCCTGACAAGGTTGAACTTCGCCCATAGAGTTCTCTTGCGGCAATCACCAGTCGAAACTTCTCTAAAATTTCTTCGCCTAGATTAGCAAGTCTTGTGTGAAGGTTAAACATGCTATTTTATGAACTTTTACATGCGAGAGACGCCACGCTCCCTCAAGGGATTTGCTTTGAGAGCCCGTAATTCTACACATGTCTCAGCAGAACATGATGTGGAATATTTCAACCGCGAGTCACCTGTTCAAAGCTGAAATTCTAGCTCGGAATTATGACCAGAACGTAAGTGGCTTTGAGGCAAGTAATATTTATGTGTTTGATGCGGGAAGGCTTCCTGAAGACGACGCCGTCACCGGTCCGATACTAGTACTCTCTTGCTTTTTGCAATGAAAATGCTGCTACACACAGGGACAGGTAAATGGTGGCTGAAGGACTACATAGTAGTCTCAGTAGTCCTAAAGGTCGCTATCACCAGTACTGCTTTAAGCTCGTAACGTCTTCGCTGTTTCTCACTAGAAGCCACAGTCGGGGTCTAGGGGGATAGAAGCGTCTGTTATAGCCAGAGTGGACTCGGAGTTTAGGCTCGACACCGCAAGTTTTCATTCTCTATACACGTCCCTAAATTGCTGAAGCTCCATGATCTCGTAGTAAATATGAACTTGGCAATATCAGTTTATAAGTTGCCGTTCCGGGCTTTCGAGATTGCCATTTTCTAGAAAAATACTGCGAACGTGGGAGCAATGAGTCGAGGGCAAAGATTGCCGACTGGAAATAAGTCTATCTATCGAGTCGGAGGAGAGAATGAATTTTAAAAATTTCGCCTTAAACCCTGACCTCGCTCTTCTAAGCATGCATAGGGTTCGAGATAAAACGTTGTGGCGAAAGCGATTTGATCACGGGTGACGCAGCTTTAATATGTTGAAGAGACGTGTCGAAGAATAGTCCACGAAAGGGAAAACCAAGCAAAAAGGCTGTCCACAGCACCCCAACGCGGAATTGGAGAAAACAAGGACCGCCACTCATAATATCGGCACATAGTCTGATAACCCTAGCCAATCTGGATATTGTCCCGCGTTGCCTGCTGGTTAACGGGCAGTGCAAGGTAGTGATTTATACCACGCTACGCTCACTTGGATATTAGACTAGGCGAGATCCATGTGAAACAGTGACCTGACTCTTGGAAAGCCTTCAAGCGTGACTATATATGGTCGGCGCTACTGTTTCATCGGAGGTTTGCATTTCAAACAGCAGTAAAATATGCCGACATCTACGGAGACACCGCATAAGATGGCAATTGCACATGGCATGTTCGGAGGGATGGTCGGAGTGATACACAAAGCGGTGGGTGTCGTTCTCGTGGCTGGCAACCTGCCGAGTGACTGAGCGCGTTCACCGTCTTGATGGATTGATTGTTGTAATGCAGGTTATTCCGATGCCCATAGGAATACGCCTGGAAAACAGCAGGTAACATAGAAAGGCGTACTTGTAACGACGTGGTGTCCAAAGGAAAAGGCTTACTAGAGCTGACCTCGTGAGTCACGCAACAAGTTCAATTACACATTAACGCCATCCGCGAGGGCCCATACAGGGTCAGCCGACGCGTCAGAATCTATCAATCAAAATGATTGCACTTTCGTCATTTCCATTGATCAATGACCGATGACCTACGAGCTCCATTCACCAGCGCAGCCTCTCTCTATTGCTTATTCTCTTGAATTTCTGCACTGGTTTTACATTGTGGAGGATTTCTTGTTTTGGCCTCTTACTTGCACAGCTTCTCGATCAGCCTCCCTCAAATTTCAAAAGGGTGAGAATGTCGTCATGCCAAGGCCCTAATCCCTCCTCTATTTTCTACCACCATGTTCGTCCCTTTCATCACTTCTTCAGGCCTCTACCGCAGGAAAGGTGGCGGTGGTGGCGGAAGTCACGGTTCTAGCAGCAGTGGAAAAAGTTCAAGTTCTGGGAGCTCAAGCAGTAGCGGTGGCAAAAGCTCTTCTGGCTCGTCAAGCTCATCGTCGAAGTCCTCGCCGACCATTAGTTCTGGCGGCAAGTCAGTCAGTGCCAAGTCTTATGGTTCAGGAGGAGGAAAGACAACTACTATACCGGCCAACCAACTCTTCGCAGGCCGCACGGCCGGCGGGGGGACTAGGAGCCAGATATATGGATCACGGTAAGTCTCTAGGACAGACAGATCATTAGTAAAGATGCTTATCGCACTTAGAACCTATGGTAGTGGTTACCCCGGTATCACAGGTGCAGGTGTCGCAGGTCGCGGATTCCCCTTCTATTTTTGGCCGCTAGCATGGGGTGGCGCTGCCGCCGTTGGCACCGCCGCGTATCTTCACGACGACGAAGTAAGTCAAAAATCTATATTTGACATCCGACCTAATCCACTTTCACAGTATGGTCTACCAGACAACTCCAGTCGCCCAGGTGGTGCAATGGCCGCCGCCGCTTTCGTGTCTACAGACAACAACACCACGTTCCGAATCCTCTCTGATAACGCTACTGTTGTCGCTCTCATCTCTGACATCACCGCCAACTGCTCTTCATCCTTCAACACTGCGGAGAGCTCGACGTCACCTTCCTCGTACGGGGGCTATCCAGTACCGGAACAAGTCATCCAGTATTACAGGGCAAGCTCCATCGCCCTAACGCTGGACGGCTACAACAATTCAGCTGTGTATTCGTCAGATGATAATGCTACGAACTCACCACTGCCTTCAAACACCAATGTCACCCTCATGGATTGCCTAAATCAGACAATAGGGCTTGCAGCGCCTCTAAGTGATGCCGGTTTACAGCTGTCCGTACCGAGTATCGGTATCTTGGGGCTTTTCTATGTGATTTGGAATATTATTTCACTTTTTTGACGACCCGTTTCACGTCATGTAGCCACATTCTCCAATGCACTTCGTGTTCTTTCTTCGTGTTTTTTTATTGCCGAGTTACATTACGATACGCCTATTTTTGAGATCGTCTCCAAGTTAATTCTGCATACACGTAGAGTATGTACTAAATCCTTATATCTCTAGGTTGACTAATATTAATGTCACTCGCGTGATGTCTCTGATGAGCTCGAGCGTTTGTTTGTTGTACAATTCCCAAGCTGCCTCGTGTATCCTGAGAGTCACACCGTGTACTGAAGATCTACCCTCAAGATCTGACCAGGTCACCAGGACGTGATTATTTTTGGCAAGAATCTGTAACTTTAACTTTGTGGCAACACCGCCACTCGCGCATTCTTCTATCAAATTTACTCTATAGTAGATTTACTTCAACTTGTCCGCCCATGAAAAGGAAGAATTCCTTCCTAAATAAAAACAGCAGAACTCGTGAGAGCGAGGTCGAGGATGGGCCCCGGGTGAATTCGAAAAACTAAGATATTGACAAATCGACACAAAAAGAGGCCTGAATCTCTAACAAAGAAGGTACCTGAGAAGCTATAAAAATCGATACGCTAATTAACGGCCGAGATCTCGATGTAAAAGGGCAGTCAACATTCCTTTCAACGTCAACTCAACCCCTAGATGGGAGCTCTAGAACGCATCCGTGGTTTTACCTGGGTCCGCGACCGGGTTTGAATGGGATATAGTTGGTGCGAGACCTTTCCTAACCTCGTATTGACATTCATGCGACTATAGTAATTTTAATGGGAGTTGTAACGGATACATACCCTAGGCAAACGTTAAATGCGAGTTTGATCAACCTAAGATTGAATCAGCCCTTAGTATGGCAATCGAAGAGTCCATCTGGGAAGGCATATGGGCTCGATGCCTCTTCTCAACTATGATCGTACATGCAAAAACGAATACATATCATCCACGGGGATGATGATAAAGTTATAATTTAACCAGCCGAGGGAGCCTCAAGATCTTTAAAAATTAAACTATTCATGAGAAACTTCAAGACTTAAAAGTCCACGTCGAGTTATATGTGGATATACGTTGTTTGAAGAGGCTCCAGATCGAAGGGTATCACATCCGTCCTCATCCTTGCTCTGAGTCGTAACGAGAGGGACGTCGTGCGTATTGTGAAAGGTAGTGAGTACAACATCCTCAGAGTTCGTCTCATCACCTTGATATGCGAAGCCTAACGCTACGCGGACCACGATTAATCCGGGTGCTATCGCCTGCAGAGGGGTCATGAGGGGCCGAGGACGCACAAGCGAAAGAGGCTCACGCAGATTTGGGCCAGAATAAATTCCATTATGACGCCCGCATTCATCTTCAAGAGGTAGGTTACAAGTTGCACTAGGGCAGCCGACGAGTATATCACGCCTGATTCGACGACGAGCCACACGAGCGGCATATACCGCGATCGATTTTTAAAGCCTGCATCCGCGAGGTTAAAGGCACGATAAATACGTCCCGCAATCAAGGCAGTTGCGGTGACTTGGGTTGCGATGTTCAGGACAAATGTTGAAGTGACCCAGGATAAAATGCTCGGATCAAAGACAGAGTCTTGAGCGTCAACCGCATTCGCAACGATGGTCTTAATACCACATACTATGGTATGGTCAGTTTCTGCCAGAGATGTAGAAAGGAGGAATGAAGTACATGTAGTACCAAGAAGGAGGATAAGCTAGGAATGAAGTTGGAGATTTTCTGTCATCCCAATGTAAGTACTAGTATAACTCACAGGAAATAAGCATATCTTCCAGCTTTTCTGCCATATAATATAAACGCGCCAGATCTGTAATTTCGGCTTGGTTCCCGTGAAAGTGAAAGGTGCCGAAATAGCGCACCAAGAGCGAATCCCCGAGGAGAGACTAAGCCGCAATTGTTCATACGCGTGCAGAAATACTGAAGATTGTGGCGTACGTTGATGATGTAAACCGCCTTTCGGGTGGGGAACACGTTGTCTCGGAAGAAGGCATCGGTTGTCTCTGATTTTTGGTAGACGAACCCTTCGAAAAGGGACTGCACAGCGAGGCCGACATGAACAGTGGATAGGCTGAACATGCACAAACTAGATGATAGAAGGGTACTACCACAGCCTCAGAAAGTGTTTGTTGGGTCTGAAAATGGACTCACGCAGTTGTTGTCCCTCGGCCTATCACGGAAGATTTGTCGAGCAGGATAGCACAAAGAGCACCGAAGACGACAAGGCTGCCAGTGGAAGCGTTAGCTTTGAAGAAGCGAGATGGGACGGGGAAAATCATACTGGATGCCTGTTTAACGGATCAATAATTGAAAGCAAAGTAAGCAATAATCAAGAACCACACCGTATAGTACACCTTCACACCAGACACCTCCAATGTACGCAACATCGGCAGGGATATCAGAGGGCATCCAGGTCGATATTTCGAACGCCGACCAATATAAAAGGATGAAAGGGATGAGTCCAGATATATGTAGAGCCGGTCACTCGAGCTTCGTCGAACTCAGATGGGGCATTCAAAGAGGTGGCTCTTGCAGAAAGCCGCATCAGCGCAGCGCATCATGGCAATTGTGATTCAAAACGACTCGATGGGGATCGTTGATAGGGCCATCAAATTCCAATTTTAAATTTTAAATGGTGGATCATCGGATATTCCAGCACCTCGGTGAGGAGGGTCGCCCGCTACAGAGTTGCTCCAGGCCGCTGGTTGGTATGGAGATTGACTTACTCACAAACAACTTGAAACAAGTCGGCCAGATTTTTGTCGTCTGATGAGTCCTTTTTTCCCCTATAAGAACCTCGTTCGATTCAAGTTCAACGTTGTATATCCAAAGTGTTGAGTAACCCTAAGCTTCCTTTTTCACCGCGCTGTGCGAGGGATTGTCAAGTCTTGACATCGTACACATATCTATAGGCGCACGTACTTAGGTCACAGTGGGAATTCATACTTACAATCAGCGAATTGACACCGAGGTTCCTGGAAGTTTTGGCGTGGTACCGAAATCCCGCCATGTTACGTTTCTGTATAGCGCAGCAGGGGTAGTGTCGCATGTAGAACGAAAGTATACTTACGACACAACTGAAGTCGAGGCAAGAAAAATCATCAACTGACTGAAGCCTGACCTCAAAACAGATGCAAATTTTCAGATTTTCCATTTCTCAGTCTGAACGTCATCCACATCATCGCAAAAAATGTCTATTGACCTCAGTCTTGACAGGCTACGACGTCTCGTGCAATATTTACCACCTTATACACGCCCGACTTTCCACATTGCGGGAACAAATGGAAAAGGGAGCGTCTCAGCAATCTTAACATCGATTTTGCGCAGTTCTACGCCTCCATTATCTGTTGGGCGATACAATAGCCCGCACCTGGTTTCTGTCTATGACTGCATTGCTCTGAACGACGAATCTGTTGATCCGGATACCTATTCGAGGGTCAGATCCCAAATAGAACGCGCCGATCAAATTCACGATACGAAGCTTAGCAGTTTTGAGCTCCTTACATTGACGGCACTTTCCATATTTGAGGAGGCGAAGGTTGACATCGTTGTCCTGGAGGTGGGTATGGGTGGCCGCCTGGATGCGACAAATATCATACCCGACGATACTGTGCTCGTGTCAGCATTGACATCGATTGATCTTGATCACCAATTTTTCTTGGGCGACACTGTTTTCGATATTGCGAAAGAGAAAGCAGGGATCGCAAGGAAAGGGCGTGCACTCGTAATTGGGACCCAGAAACACGGGCAAGTTCGCGCCGCTGTGCAGCAGGTGATAGACGAAGTTGGCAGCGATCTCATTCCGTCTTTAGAAGTCAAACGACGCGACTGGGATGCCGACGTTGACGGCCCTCCACCCCCGAAATTTAACCTGTCCCAGGAGACTGGGTTTAACGAGCCTCCTCCTACACCTGTGTCCGTCCACATGCCCTGCTTCTGTCACGATGTACAAGCTCTACTCCCACTTTATGGAAATCATCAGCTGGATAACTTAGGGGTTGCACTGGCTGTCATCTCCACTTTTTTGACGCACCCGTCGTCCGCCGATGGGAGATTGATTGAAAGGATAACACCTCAGACAGTATCTCAGGGAATTCAGTCGGTCCGCTGGCCGGGACGACTATCCTTCCATTCAGTTCCTAGTGATGTAGGCCGACCTCTTGTCGTTCTGGCGGACGGCGCACACAACCCTGCTTCATCGATCACACTGGGATCTTATATCACGCACCTTCTTTCCCTCGCTGACGTTAAATCACCGCTGAATCTTACTTACATCTTATCTCTCTCACATTCTCCGCCGAAGACACCTATGCAGACTCTCTCACCGCTCCTTCCGCCAAAGCTGCCTTTACACGTCTCGCTCAAGCTCAATCTACGCGTCGCATGTCTCCGATTCACGCCCCCGGCAGGAATGCCGTGGGTGAAGTCTGTTGATCCTAGGGAACTACGGGATGTTGTCACAACACTCGCCCCGGAAGCTGAAACTTGGGTAGCAGAGGATGACTTTCCGACTCAGCTGGATACCGCCCTTCGATGGTCAGCTGAGATGGATGGGGATGGCTTGGTGGTAGTGGCTGGAAGTCTCTACCTTGTGGCCGATTTGTACCGACTTCTGCGCCAGAAAGAACGGTAGGCGTACCCGGATGTCGTGGAATGTGTTGCTGCTGAGGACAGAAGGTACGAACCACATCAATGTTCAGGAATTTCGATGACACCCACTCATTATAGATATGCAGGCCCAGACATGTCGAAATGACATTGCCACTAAACACACCATTTGATTCTTTTACTTTTCCCTGCCATGTGGTGGAGCCAAGGCCCGAGCACCGCCTGAGCATCTTCTTTAGGTGGAGAATAAAGCGCTTGATCTAAAATAAAGATCTTTCTCGTGACCCTAATACAAAAATCTGCCTTAATACTGACGACTCATCTTAGATATGTAAATGTTGATCTCACCCCATTCACAGCGGTGTTTCGGTCCGTTCATGGGTCCAGCTGATCTCAGGTTTCTAGTCTCATGCATACTTCGCCATAGGCTTTTCACAATGCCAAGAACAAGATTTGCCACTAGCGAAAGGAGGGAATGTCTCAGGAAGATTCTCGTTCATTGAGAACGAGAAATGTTACAACTGGTCTGTGACTTTTCCTGGAGTGCGCTTGCAATCGATATTGTGACACATGCTAACTTTGGAATGCTGTGCGTCCACATATTAGTAGTAGATGTTAATACTATTTTGAAGAAGTGAGTTCTTCGTATGCCAGACATGCAGCCTTTCTCTGACAATCATCGTGCCTCGGTCCAATTAACAAGCTCCCGTGGCAAAGCTGCTCACCCCATGTGATATCATAACTCAATATCTTTAGAGTCGACACCAGGTATTTTCATTCATCAGAATTACCCGCCTTCGCGGTTATCTCGCTCCATTGGATATTGCTCTTTCCGATGGCTGTACTGCGGACGCGGCTCTCAAAAAAGAATCCTTTGCATTTTTGATGCCCGTGAAGCTAACAGTTCGGCATCGGGCAGATGAACGTGTCGTATGTATACAGATTACGAATTAGGAGCGACTTCGTTGCTTATTGCCAGTGTGCCTGGTACCTTTATCAATTGCAAGCAGGTGCACTGGCAAGCCCAACTTTATTGAAACGGACCAACTATTCTGAGGAAGGAAACGAACCAGCCTCATCGATAATCTATGGCACTGGCACAGTATTCTATGTTTTTGGTGGTAGCAGCATACACTGATAGATGAGCAGGCAACCACGTTCATGCTTTTTGTCGATTTACATTGGTTCTGCAGCACCTTGCAAACTTCTACACTTGTCACAACCTCCATAACTAGTTACCACGTTACCATATGCAGCAGCACTAAAGCCTGAAAAAGCAATGTTATGAAAGATCCTAAATATATAAAGTAAATTTTTGGAATAGACTATCATGGTATACATGCAACTACGTATAGAAACCATGAACTATGTGGTCAGGCCTCGATATTAGCATTTGTAAGGTGGTGTCCCTGCGAGTTGCGCCTCTTTCTAAAGCGTTTTAGGTCTGTTCACCAGCTGGGCGTGCCACGCTTAGACTCCTGCAATAGGGTTAGAAAGATGTTAAATAATCAATTGGCAAAGAAGACACTGTACCTCTTCACGTTTCCAATCAGGGCTTGCCGCGTCGTCGCGTTTCCAGTCAGGACTCGCTGCATCGTCGCGTTTCCAATCAGGGCTCGAAGTATCTTCCCGCCTCCAGTCAGGGCTGGCGGCATCGTCGCGTTTCCAGTCGGGGCTGGCTGCATCGTCGCGTTTCCAGTCAGGACTCGCTGCATTATCGCGTTTCCAGTCGGGGCTGGCTGCATCGTCGCGTTTCCAGTCAGGACTCGCTGCATTGTCGCGTTTCCAATCAGCGCTCGAACCGCCTTGCCGTCTCCAATCAGCACTCGAACCATCTTGCCGTCTCCAACTAGGGGTGCCGCGTTTCCAGTCAGGGCTCGCAGCGTCGTCGCGCTTCCAACCAGGTGGGCCGCGCTTCCAGTCAGGGCTCGAAGCGTCACCCCGTTTCCAGCCAGGTGGACCCCTCTTCCAATCAGGGCTCCCAGCATCAGCCAAATCCTGGACAGAAAGACGTTAATTCGCGAAAAGAAGATCGAGATCGGGGAGGGCGTACTCCGCGTTTCTCAACTACAGCTGGGGTGGCATTCCAGATAAGATCCTGAAGAAACAAAGAGTTACTAAATTACGTTATCAAATCAACGTAGAGAATTTGCATACTCTAGGTGAGACATCCTGAAGAGTGTCCGATGAGCTAAAAGGGACAGTAGAGGAAACACTATACTACTCACAACTGGTGCAGCAGTGACGGCAAGCAGCGCGGAGGCAGCGAGGCAGACGAGCGTGGTGCGCATTGTGAATAAGGAGGTAGGTGGTGATGGCACTGAGAGTGGCGAATGTTAACTTTACTGAACGATCATGTTATATAGTAAAGGAACATAACCTATTAGACGGCACCTCCGGAAGATTGTGTGCCTATCACGAAGGTTAGCATACACATCTATGTGGTGCCGTATCCCCATAGAGACGGAAGCCCCGCAGTGATACACCCGTCAGCATAAACCCGTAAAGCAGCAAATTCTCGCAGATAAGTTTGTTGAGATGTCTTTGGTTCTACCTGCCCATCCAGCAGCAATGTCCCATTAAGATCACATGGTGCTAATCACTTTTACACCAAAGTTAAATCAGAATGTTGCGATGCCTTCAAACCAACACCATGTTTCCGACGCTGTCCTGTGTCGATAATTTGCTTGCGGAGTACGGTGGCCCGGTGACGAATTTCTACACGTGGATGAGTCGCAATCGCTGATTGTAATTTCCGGCGGCGCATGTGGAACGTCAGTGGTCGCAAAAGAAGATCAGAATCTAAAAGGGATGGAGATCATTCAAAAAAAAAAAGATCATCCACGTCGATCCTTATAAAAGATCATCCTAGGCCTTCGGCCGTAGCATCTCGTATACTAGTCCGAGACCAGTACTTATTGCATACTCCAAGTCAGGATATATGTCGCTTTCTGTGAGTAACGGTACAGAGAGGATTTGAAAAGTGTCTGTACGAAGATCGAAATCACTTATCAGAAGGATGTACAATGAGCTCCTTTGTGTGCCTGATGCAAATACTCAACGGTGCCTAGAAGTCACAGGTGACGGATCTCATGAGCGTAACCAAGCTGGGGGAGTTGTCCAAACTTTTGCCGAGAAAAGCGCGCGTGATTTCGTTTTGTTACCACGCTCGTACCGAGGGGAACGGTCAACATGATGTCATAGAAGTTACATATTGTCCGTCGAGCTCCGTCGAGCGGTTCGCGGGTAGCCAGAGGCAAAGAGCGCACGCAATAACTTATCAATGAATTTGGCTCCGCGGCCGCTGAAAGCAACGAGTGAGATGTTAGAACCGAGCGGGTTTTACTCGAACATGACACTGGATAGGATTTGGAAGTGGCATACCTGAAGGTGGTCGCGGTAATACCTCCCCTTCCTCGGAAGAAGAATCCACAGAGAACCCGCTGTTCTTCCTGAGAGGCGAAAAGCCCCAGAAGTCGGTAATCACAAGCTTTCCTTTTTCCGTCCAAACAGCAATGGTCGGATGAAAACTTGTTGAAAGACTTGACAGTGCATTATTGAATTGACCCCTAAGATGGAGGTCGGTATAATGATGAGATGCATGCTAAGCCGATAATGACAGAAGAATGTTGACGGTGCTCGGATGTTACGGAATGGTCTGTCGCCTAAAGACACAAATAAACCACTCGGAGAGGGTATCGCGAACGCCAACGGTAATATTGACGGAACGAACTTCTTCCAGGTACCCAAGTGGCATAGCTGGACGATTGTCAAATGGTGAGGGTATGTAGAAACGATACTGATTAGTGGCTCAACAGGTATATGTCCTCCGCACTCATTCGCACGGAGTTGTGAGGCCTCGAACACTGCTTCCTCATAGGCTCTTATGAATGGAATCGAATGGAGTAGTATTCCACAAGGCCAATTATTGCCTCGGATGGTAGCACCGTGGCCTGGATGAAAGGCTCAGCCCGCGCTCCGTCCATCTCGTACCACGGAACGTGGCCAGAAGTACATTCTGACGAGTCCAGTCCTGTTCAGTCGCAGTAGTCCGCCGTTCGCTTCCAGGACAAGCCGATCAGCTGGCCCGTCGCCTGATCAGTGAGAACCACACGGCGCCCAAGTTGGTTCAACGGCTTCGCAGGGCCGTAACTTTAGGATACGAATGCATGAGGGGTTCCCGATGACAATCTTCCTCCTGTGCCTTGGTGTGAGTGTATACCACGCGTGTCCACGTGTCCTTGGTCTTCAATTGGACCTCAGGCCTCAACCTCAACGTCGATCGCAGGCTGAATCAATGCCGGGCGGGGATGCGAGTCCTCCGCAGCAGCTTTCGCCTGAAAAGATCTACCCTTTAGCGATGATCCCTTCGCGCCTAGACGAGACCTCGAGCAGCCGTAGACGCGATGCGAGTGACAGGATGTAACACGCTCGATGTCGCACCTGCGACAGAGTCGTTCCATTTGGAAAGAGTTGACTGGAAGAAGCTGGATTTGTGGCACGACGTGGCAAGCCAGAAAACACTGAGTAAGATCACACCCTCTTTTCCATGATTGTTGGGAACATGATCGACGGTGGGACCTGGGTGTTTTTGGCCAGAGGCGCATGCCATAACACAAGGCAGAACAGATGCCACATGCCGAGAAGCAGGATTGGTTGGAAGCGGCGATAAAAATGGCGGAAGATGGTGGGAGTTTGGGAAGAGCCCTTTCATCAGAAGCTGCCAGCCATTCTGGAGGTTCCAACAGCGTTCACTGTGATCAACAACTTGATGGTGCACGGACCACACACGGACCCATTACTCCCGGCCAATACTCGTGGTTTTTGGAGCCTGTTGTGGGTGCGAATGATGGGGACGCGAGCGTAGATCTGTACGCATATGGACGAGGACTTCCATACTTGGTCCAAGTTGGTCGAGATTGCGCCGTAGAGTTTTGGACACTCCAGTGGTGTCAATGTGGGCAAAATGCGGCTTTCCTTGGTCGAAAATCTTGACGTGGTTGCAGCCTGGTAAGCTGTAATATTTCTTGATATAGATGGTCATGCATTGGCACCTGGATATGCATATGGAGAGGTATAGGGCCGGAGTAAATGTCGCGGTGTTAAGAGAAAAGAAGTTGACAACGGTGAAGTTATCCGCGAGCCTTGTCAAGCTTTCCTTGTCAGTCAGTTGTCGTGATCATCCCTGAGCCTATCAGGAAAAGTTGCTGACCGCAAGCACTTGTGTGTTACATGCGTTAGGTGCTCAACCTCACAAGACTGTCACCGAAATTGTCGTTCCCGTCCATCAGAAAGTCCAAGTCCAACTCATAAATCTGATAACGTTGCAGTCTAGAGGCAAACGTATGATGACATTGACGAAGATATCGAGAGGGGATATAACAATACAATATTAACAGATATAGACAGCGTACGTCAAGAGGTAAACGCAGAACAGAAAATACAAGGGCTACAGAGGGTATCAGTCGGTATAAGGCTACAGTTGGGGAGGATAGATGACATTAAAGTAAGGGGCACGGCCGCTCATGAGATGACGTGGGTAGTATAGTATGCGAGGGGGATCGTCGAAAGCAAGATTGATACACGAGATGAAAAGAATAGAGTGAGGAATATTGTCTACGCATAGCCGAGATCTTGATAGCTACCCACGAAGTTCTCATCGAACATCGCCGGCTGGAAGAGGCTATCAAGCCCCTGCTCCTGCGAGCAAGACATCGACTGGAAGCCCGAGGAGAGCTCAACCTCCTGTTCACGTGCCGGATCGAAGTTGACCCCGAGTCCTGCATCAACGGTGAACTGCTGGTGCTGTATCGGGTCGCTCGTGAACGAGCCACTGTCAAACTCCTTCCACATATCTAGGTTCTCGAACGTAGTGACGTTGGCCGCGGCTGATTGGGGCTGGGGAGCGTGAAGCACGGGAGCAACAGGCACGGGAAGGGTGGCGTCGGAGGGGCCGGGAGAACCTGAGTAGGCTGTGGAGGGGTGCGACTGGGATTGGGGGTGGAGCTGAGGATCGAGCCATGTCATTGGGTCAAGCTCGGGAAGCGAGGATGGGGCGGAGACGTTGTCATAAAACGGTTGTTGATGGTTTGTCATAATATCATGAGGTGAGATGGTGTCTAATGGTCCAAAGGCGTTTTGATTCGAATCGTGAGGATGGAGGGGGCCCATAAATTGCTGACCATCGTTGACAGGGCTGAAAAAGTTGGAATTGTCGCCGAAGAAACTGGGATTAAATAGCGAAGTATCGACCTCGGGAAGTGGCGAGTCGTCTCTCTGGAGCATCGACGACATCATGGGCATCGTCCACGACCGATGGACCGGAGCTGGGCGAGCACTTGATGCACGACGGTTGCCGAGCATCATGCGCTGCTGTTGGCGGGCCATAGCATCCAACGGAGACGACGGCCGAGAGTGAGAGAAAAACGGTACATTGGGAATAGCGATGTTGTTGAAATGGGGGTAATACTCGTTAGGAAGTGGAACGGATGAAGGACGGCGCAAGTGGAAGACAGGATGTGGTTGCTGCTGTTGGTAAACTGGTGGCGTTTCGGATCGCATAAGATCCAGATTACGGACAGCGGCTGCAAGCTCGTCGCCCTTTTTACCCTCCAGTAGGAGCTGTGCAACCTCTTCGCACCGGCGCTCATCCTCGATGGTCGTCACCGTCTTTTCCTTCTTCTTCTCCTTGTTCTTGTTGTGCACAGGTCGGAAGCGGTATTCGGGATACATGATTTTGTGTTCCGCCTTCGCATGTTTTGCCTTCACCTCCCAGACCTTCTTCTCCTCCAGAGGCAGTGCTCGCCAGCAGTTACCTATAAAGAAGATTAAGAAAATTAATTCGTCGATAGATGGGAAGTACTCACCAATTATCTTAGATAATGAACCGTGGTTCGTTTCTATCGTTCCAGGGACGTGTTTTTGACGAACGAAATCGGCACGGAAGAGCATGAAGGCGTTGTATGAACGACAGTCCTTATTGTTCTTGAAGTTTATATATCGAAAGTCAACATCAGATCAGGGTCATTCCTTCTTGACTGGACCCCTGGTACCATTTCTTGATCGCATCTCCGCCTCCCTTTTTATGTTCGCCTCAACATCACCCTCGTTTGTTCGCACCACAGATTGTATCTTGCTCGAGAAACCTGGACGACCAGCACAATTCGTGAAGGCTGTGAGCTCACAATTGTCCTCTTCACAGCATTCTTATTGGCTTTGGGGTCTTTTTCGACGCCTGTTCTGCTTTCGGTCGTTCCTTTATGACCAAATCGGGAACTTTGTTTATCTCCCATCCTTCTAGGTTATGGCTCTTGTTCCTTGGAATTTTCTGAACTCCCACTGACCCTATGCTGGCATCTGAGATCTGATTGCTTGGCGAGTGGGTGCCCATGATCAAATATGCTCTCCACGATTCTTTGCAGCGGCCTCGAGGCTCGCATTCAAAATCATTACCCGATATTTATGATACTTACTGTCTGCTCGATCTATTGCCCCCCGAAAGTTCTGCAAGTAGAACGCAGATTGTGTACATGCAGTATTGCAATTGCTAAAGGGGGGCGGGTAATTCTGATCGAACCTTTAATTCAATCCGTTCTGTCGGTGGTTAGAGAGGTTAATTCGTGCCTTCTTCTGGAAACTAATCGTTTCCCGACGGCGGACCTCCGAGAAACCTCCACCAAGCCTTCTCATGACTTTCCTTTCGGGCAAATGCATGCCGTAAACCGATTCTCGTCCGTCTTACCAAAGTCTACTTTCCTTGTTCCTCTTGTATTCTTCAAACGACGTTCTCTCTCCACTTTATATTTCTTCTTCGGCTCTCGTTGCTTAGAGACGATGCAGCCGTTGCAATAACGTCTGCATTTTACTGGCCATGGTCTCTCGCTCAAGACCACCGCAACCGTGCGCGCTGCCACCCAATTAAGTGAATTAAATCTCAACCAAACAATATGGGTGTCATTGGGACATGCTATCTTTCTCCATCTTGATGCGTGCATGATGGAAAAGTACTTTTGGCTTTCGGTGTGGGAGAGAATAGTCTTTCTCATCACTCCCGGAGACGTATCAAATGATGTCAGCACCAAAACCATACCTCTCAATCCTCACTCCCCCATCCCGCGGTGGTTGTTTCTCAGCGAATATCTTCTAAAAAAAATTGTTTCTTCTTACCTAGTGACTTTCCAGAGCCGAAGGAAGTACAACAAATTACCCAGTGAAGCCGAAGTGGACCCTGAGTCGACTCTGGCACGGATATCGATCACGATCGAGAATCACCGCACAGCACCGGCAGGCAGGCCGGATGGATCTCCATCGACTTTAATAAACGACGCCCACATCGAGGACATACCCGCCTGCTAATCCCCGTGGGCCCACACCCGTTTTCCTTCGCCTTTCCGTTTGAGGGAAGAAGGACAGCGCTGTGAGCCTCATGGATTGTCGGTGGGCGTTGGTGGCGTACGCCGCCTTCTATATCGCCTAGTTCGCACGAAGACCGATTTGGACCTGTTTTATAATATTGTTCCCCTGCTCAGAACTCCATGAGGAGTGCGAACGCCGAATTGGGACCTGAGGCCCGAACGTGCTTAACGCTAATTCCGGGTCACGAGTTGGCCACCGCCTGCTAGGAGTTGGCTGTGAATGCAATACTGTAACAGCTGGTGACGAGATGTGCATTAACCGCCATCTCACTCTGCTAACCGAGAGTGAATGTGGTAATTTTACAAATGGCACGCTATCCGTCCAGTATGAAACGCATCGGACAATCATTACGATCTGACATCCGTGCCAAAGCCTCAACTGAGCACGGCACTTTTTGGGGGCCCGGTGTGATTACTGATGATCATATGCATCCAAATTTTTCGGCCGTGAGCAGTGCCGAGGGAAAGATAGTGTGGCGAGGACCATCCGATCTCGGTCTGTTGCGGTTTATTAGCTTTTAACTACACCAGCTGTAATGTTGTCAACCTGCCCGTGCTAAAGATGATTCTTGGATCTTGGATGGACTGATGACATTACTGGTGGTTGATACTGGCTCAGTGGCTGCGTTCCGCAAGTTGAAACACGTGCGATACACATCAAGTTGCACTGCTGCGACGTCACTTTGAATCATCCGTGAGACTATCTTGAGTGGCTGATCCACGATCCCCGTTTCTGCGAGTATCAATTGGGAGAAATGCGCGCGTCCTGCGGGCCATACTTATCTGATCAGTTTCTTCGTCGAATCTTCAAACTAAGAGCCGTAATCATTATTTTTTGGTTGTTGCCCGACTCGTTTAGAAAAGGCTAAACCCGGCCAACGCTATCCTGAGGGAATTGATAGCGGCGCGTTAGAGGTTTCATGTTGCAAACAATTTAAATCAACGAACAGCTTGTTCCCAGTTCTCAGAAACGATGAGTACATAGATTCAACCATCCACGCGGTCTCGCCTTAGCTGATGATATTACTCGATACTGGAGTTGCGGTCGATCACGGACAGTCTGGAATGGGGCGTGCACACTGCAATGCAATAACGTTGTTAGCGTTTCTATACATCCCTGCTTATCTGATGGAGCATCTTGAGAAGTTGATATCAATAGCACAGCCGTGTAGCATCATGCAGTATAGCAAAGCAATTTGTGTTTCAATATGGAATATGAAGACGGTGTTGAATATAAACAGGTTCCCGAACAGTCCAAGCTCAAGACCCCTCAGGACAGGCAAAAACCTCTGATGGAGGACTCGAAAACAAAATTAGGCTTCATAACATGGAAACACACAGCATTATTCAAATTCAACAGTTGAGCTGCCGACCATCGTTCTTTAGGATCTATGGTTTGCATGGCAGATAAGAATTAAGTAATATCACGCGGGTCTCTGGGTGAGTGGCCAGCCCTTTCCAGGAGGCCCTAATGATAGACTGTTGACTATCACACAGTAATAGCGAACCCTGAGTGAGTCGAGTGACGGCAAAGCTAGGCCGATAAAATGCGTACCATGACTGTTGAAATTTGCTTCGACCGACTGCCCCTCCGGAGTAGATCATCAGAAAAAGGCCACACGCAGGCCGTCGACGTGAGCTAAATGTATTTTGAGTTACAACTTCATTGCGGAATACGGTGAAGAAGGGTATAGAGCCTATATTCGTACATGTGAGGCTACTTATGAGTCATCGACACTATTGTATGATAATGAGTGGACGGACGTATGATGTTACGGCGGCGCCGATCGTCGAGTTGAGGCAAGAGAGGAGAGTCGTGTCAATAGAAGTGGGAAGCGGTACGTCTGGCGTTCCGTCAGCTTCGAATACTGAAGTATTATTGTACCCGTCGAGCGCCAACGCGACCGTACTCGCTCGATAGTACTGAACAGTTTGCTCAGGCTGTGGAAGAGCCGAGAAAGAGTCATTGTAGGGCGTTGCGATGAACGAGGACGTTCCGTTGTTGAGATCGCTACCACATGTAGCTTGGATGTCAGTGATCAAAGAGACAACGGTCACATTATCGGCAAGCAATAGGAATGTCGTGTTGGGATTCAAGCTTGAGACGAACGTAGCGGTAGCCAAGGGCCCGCCGGGTCGGCTGGTGTTATCAGGTCGTCCGTACTAAAGAAAGGTAAGGCTTAAAATAACTAAATCAACTTGGATGAATGACTAACCTCAGAAGTATGCAGGTAAGCTTCGTCACTGAGCCCACCTACACCTCCCCACGCGAGGGGCCAGAAGACAAAAGGAAAACCGCGACCTGAAACACCTCGACCTGTAACATCTGGATAGCCACTGCCGTATTGTCTATCCTGATTGTGAGTATATTGTTCTGAATGTGGGCCAATTGACGCACGAAGTCCCAAAGACTTCAGATCTCGTTCCACCACCTGAGGTTCGACCAGCAAAAAGTTGACCCGCTGGGATAACAATAGACTCTCCACCTCCAGCACCGTAAGCCGTCGCGGTTTTCGTTGTCCCACCAGACGAGATAGAATGGGTGGTTTCAGACGAGGATGAGGAGTCGTCGCCTGTGCTATCACCTTCAGACGAGGACGATTTATCGCCACTGGAGCTGTGGCCTTCACCGCCGCCCTTTCTTCGGTACAGGTTCTTCACATCGTTAGCACGCCTTGAGATGAATGGAACGAACATCGGCGAGCGTAGTATCTGGAAAAACGAGCCTGAGATTCAGTAAAAGGATTGGAACACTACACCACAACTCACGGAGCGAGTCGCGTTACGAAGAAAGGTGGCAGTAAAGTCAGTTCCTTCTATGACTACACTTCTTATATTTCTTCCATGATCGAAAGAACTCTTGCTGGCGTTTTTTGCACTGCCTCCTATTGTCACATGTGCCAAGGCAAATCAAGATTAAATTTAGAACACCCGCCACTCCTCCACTTGCGACTTCCCAAAGTCTAATGTTACCTCTTTAGAAATCCTGCGAGCACTCTTACGCCAAGAATATCATTCTCATGTGGACATAGGGCAATTGACGCAATATGACAGTAGGTTGCACTAAGCTCATTGATATTGAAATTTGGACCCATTATCATTTAAAGTTATCATCCTCCATATGCAGGACAGCCACGATTCAAGAATACTCTGAGTCAGGCATTGTTGTAATCAAGCGATCAGACCATTGACCAGGTCCCATGGGCGTGTGCACAGTGCTAATAATATCGGCCGTGGGGTGCCGCTTCACAGCCTTTCCAAATTTTGACGTGAGTCCAGGGCAGCGTCAATAGATGTCAATTTGAATCTAATATGAATCGCGCTATCATTGCAACTTCTCTACCTGAGTGCTGAAGTTGCTTGGAAGTTTTCCTAGTCACCACGAAAAATACGTGATTCCTTTCCTGGCGCTGCCGCGTGGATAGCGCACGTACTTCCAACCTTCAGATGTTAAGTAGCCTACTTTGGTATATTACTAGCACTAACGGGAAGCGCACATTACACAGCAATCAAGTAGCGCACATCTCTAGCATTGAACCAAAGAGCACTACTAGGAGATTCAAAAAAAGCGATCTGACCAGATCTTATGGGTGCGAGGACAGTGCATACACAATCGCTGCACAGCCTTTCATTGTTCTGACGTGGTTCTAAGGTGGCCATTTCATTTACACGCCCATGCCCCAATACTGAGCATGGTGCGGCGATTTTAATCTGATACCCATTGCTATATACACCGACTATACCCAGGAACCTATCATTGCACCCTAATAAACTTGTTTATTCGGAAGTGCCGTGCATCTTACTCGGTCACTACGACGAGTACGGTACAAAAACTGCCGACGCGCATGTATAGCTATGCAATACTAGTAAGTATTTTCAGTCATCAGCAATACCAACATCTATAAGGAAAGAGCACAGCAGTCAGGAAATATATTGGACGCTTGTGATAGGAGTATGACATTGTTGCCCACCACTGAGCGACCATCAGAATGTTCATGCATGTCCGCAAAACTGGCAGGGCATTTATGCCTTCCCCTGATCACTAATTCTACAGTTAACCAGTGGGATCTCGCGCCCTGATGCGCCAATATTTTATCTGCACTGCCTCGTTGAGTCTACCATTAAGGTGTAGCAGATCCACACTACAGGATAATATTGTATTCTTTGACAATATATTTGGCCTCTACTCGTTTCATGTCCCTATTGCGGCTCTGTACTGCGTCGTAACGACGTTGTGGCGCTATAGCCATATTTGGGGTAATGTCTCACATACAACAACTAAGTACCGGAAAGCTGGTCAAACGGATACCAACTACACCCTACATACATTCGCTACTATCTTTCAACACATGTCAAGGATACAGTCAATTGTGACAACACCATGTTGTTCTGTCGCGGACGTGACATGAATACTAAGTGACATTGTCTTCTATCGTCACCCTTGTAACATTGTTCAGTTACTTGTTCTTTATAAGGGAGATGTACAATTCAAATCCGCGGATGACAATCGGGCAGTGTTTTGTGCTTCTTCTTATTTTTGTTGTAATTGCTTGTAATCCCAGTGTATTTATGTTCAAGACTGTTGTTGAAAACATGTATAAAATCAGCATGAATCAATATCAACTCAGTATAGTCCCTCTTAGACCTCGATCGAATAGTCAATTCGCGATCTCCATTATAAACCTTAAGTCCTTATTCACCATGTATATCCCCCTAGTCTCTATGAAAATCGCCATATTGGCTCCAATCATCACCTTTCACTTGGCCTCTCTCGCTGAGGTAAGTTAACCGAGCCATTATCTTGCATTCAGGTATTCTGAAATTAATCATGGCACCTAGAACGAGAGCGCTTCGAACGGCTTGCAGCTAAACATGACCAACGACTCGGGCTCTCCATCCATCATTTCCTTCACCTCTCAGGCGCTTCCAGGAATGAAATATAACCTCATTTCTGACTCCGAGTTAACCATTCCATCTTCCTTCCACACCCATTGTGGCTCCGCTGTCACTTTGATAAGCGCCTCCGACGTCAATTCCATTGCGGTACCTGCAGGAGATGCAGTGCAGGCGCCAATCAAGGGGGCTATTATGCACCTTGATCGTCAATCGTCAGCAGTTCGCTTGATGGTAGATGTATACGGCAACTTTCCGTCGAAGGGAGTTGACGGTCCTCGAGGAATAACTTCACACCTGATCCATGTTGGCATTGACCCCAAGGTCGTAGACTGCGTGCAAATTGCGATGGGGGCGACCAGTCCCATCCCTGAAGATCCTCCCAGTTGGCGCTCAGTGTTAGAAACAGTGCTGTGGGTGACTATAACAGTAGTGTTATGTATAGTTGCTGTAAGAGTGGTGTTATGGCTAGTTGCTTTGGTATTTGGTGCATTTGTGCTAGTTTTTGGTCTACTGGCAGCTCGAGCGTATGAGTGTCTGATCGACATGTACCATTGAATGTTATGTGATCGTCGTTGAATCGGTTTACCAGCGGTCGGTTTTCAATTCTGTGCTGTAGGACTTCTTTTGACCAGTACTATACGACTTATCATAGACGTTTGGATTCCCTGGGCGAGCGCAAGAAAAAGTCAATGGTAGAAATATGTGGTATTTTTCAAGTGAGTATTCAATACGGAGAACAAGATGGGTATATTGAGAACCTGAAACGGCCACACGTGGGGCTCGGTATGAGTAATAGACGCTGTTGTAAGGAAAGAAAAGACATATACGATCTCAAGAACTAGACGATTATATCACACCAACGCGGACAACGTCCAAATTACATAGAATAAACTTAAAATACCCATATTCGGCGCCGATAGCCCAGGAACACCGCCAACTAGTGGGATAGCAGCACCGATCGTCGAGTTGAGGCAAGAGAGAAGGGTCGTGTCAATAGAAGTGGGAAGCGGTACGTCTTGGGTCCCGTCAGCTTCGAAAACCGAAGTATTATTGTACCCATCGAGCGTTAACGCGACTGTACTTGCTCGATAGTATTGAACAGTTTGTTCAGGTTGCGGAAGAGCGGAGAAAGAGTCATTGTAGGGCGTTGCGATAAACGAGGACGTTCCATTGTTCAGGCTGCTGGCACAGGCAGCTTGTATGTCGGGGATTATAGAGACGACAGTCACGTTGTCAGCGAGAAGGCGGAATGTTGTGTTAGAGTTTGAGCTCGAGACGAAGGTAGCTGTAGCCAGGGCTCCACCTGGCCGACTGCTATTATCGGGTCGCCCATACTAAAGAAAAGTTAAAGTTTAGGCAACGAAAGTGAAGGAATGACTAACCTCTGAAGTGTGGAGGTATGCTCCAGCACTAATCCCACCGACACCTCCCCAAGCCAGAGGCCAGAAGATGAAAGGAAACCCACGCCCTGCAACACCTCGACTTGTAACACCAGGATAACCGCTGCCATATTGTCTGTTCCGAAGATCAGTATAGCATTTCGGCCATGATTACATTGACGCACGCAGTTCCAAACACTTCAGATCTCGTTCCGCCACCAGAGTCACGGCCAGAAAAAAGCTGGCCAGCCGGGATGACCACTGACTTTCCACCTCCGGGACCGTAATTTGTCGCGGTTTTCGAAGTCCCTCCGGCCGAGATGGAATGGAGTGTTGCAGACGCAGACGAGGACTTGGCACCAGTGCTACCTGTCGAGCTTTCACCTTCAGATGAAGATGACTTGGCGCCACTGCTGCTGCTTCCCGAACTCTTGCCCCCACTGACACCCTTCCTTCTGTACAGGTTCTTCACATCATTAGAACGCTTGGAGATGAATGGAACGAACATTGTAGAGCGCAGTGACTGAAAAATGAGTCTACCAAATCATGGATATTCAGTCACATTCACTCACGAAAGTGGACCTTGGTATAAGGAAAGGCGCGCGGCCAGGAAGTCAATCCATCTAGGCTTTTATGTCATCCTCAATGCCCAGAAGTTCCAAGGTTTTTTTTTGCACCGCCTCACGCATTAAGCAGTACATGTTGGACCGAGCGGCAAGGCGGCAATCAAAACCAAACCCTGTCCCTACCCTGGCCCTTTCCCACTCAGTGTCGCGGCGCGTGATGAACAATTTTGTCGACACACATCTCATGTCTGTAGTATCAACCACAAGAGCGCGACGAGGATGCAAGTTTTCTCTACTATTTTTCCAAGACTTACAAGTACTTATCGTTATGAGCCATACCAGCGCCTATAAAGGAATAGCACAGCCGTGTAATTTCCGTCGACATGAGTGATATCAGATGTGGCCTCTGTCACGCCCACCGCTGAGAGATAATCAGAGCACAGACTTATTAACTGTAGGGTGGGCAGAGCATTTGTACCTTCCATGATTGCTAATTCCGCTGTCAACCAGTTACCAGGAAGAAACTGTGCTGCTGCCGCCTCTACCTCGTGCCCTGATGCTCTCTGCACTGCCTTGTCAACTCTATAAGTCGTGATTCCGCATTACAGGATACTAACTTACTCTCTGACGACGGAATGGACCCGAACTCTCCATGCCCCTGCTATTATGGCTCTGTCCTACGTCACAAGGACGTTGTGGCGCTATAGCCATATCTAGCATCCAGATAATCAACAGCTAGTCACTTGGGACCTAATCCAAAAGCTCCTAATTGCACCTTACTTAGCCTAAGTGGGCAAATCATGCCTTTCATGTTAATCCTTTACGTGTATTTCATTAAATTCCTTTAAAAAGGTCTCATAGTACTCATTTACAAATGTAGAATTTTCGTAATCAATTCAGTAGCAGTACTGTGTACAATATCGTTAGGGTATCTTCAAGAGGGTATTCTACGAAACCAGAAGTACGAGTGGACTAGTAGAGGTATACGAACGTGTATCTCATTAGTTTAGAAAGTACTGTAGCCACAAATGAGTGAGAGGAGAACTGCACGAAGCATAAGTGTAAGTAACTGCTGAGTTTGGACAATACTTAATAGTGGAGAGTTATCAGTGACAGCAAGGTCGTAAGGCAAAAAGGAACACGACAAAACTAGTAATGGCGACAATAAACCACACGGCAGGCGGTACTCCGCCTGTACTAGCGTTCACCAAAAATACGGAAGTGCCTACTGTTTGGTTGATGCACTTCAGGAGATTGACATCGACGCTAGAGGGAAGTGGAATAGGAGGAGCCGCCTCGTTGTTTCCCAGGGCAGACGTATTGTTGTAGCCGTCGAGAGTGAGAACGACGCTGCTTGCGCGGTAATACTGGATTGCTTCCTCTGGCCTGGGGTAAGGAGTTTCGGAGGAGTTATATGGAAGAATGGAAGAAACGGTGAAGGTGTTCGTGCTATGGCAGCTATTGTTGACAGCGGCCTGGAGCCAGGTGATAGTATTATTATCAGAGACGATGTGGAATGTTGAAGTTGAGGATGAAAAAGAGACTTGGTGAAGCGGACCTCCAGGACGACTAGTATTGTCTGCATTGCCATACTTTGGAATATTTCAGTCGATAATCGATTAACGAAGGGGAGAAATAGTCATTTACCTCTTCTTCACAATACAAATATCCGACACCACCGGCTGAAGGAGCCGAAAAAACAACGGGATAGAACACAAAAGGGAATCCGCGCCCTTCAACGCCACGCCCGTTTATTCCCGGATATCCGCTACCATATGTTCTATGAGAGTGATATAGTCACTATTACGGAGTATTACAACGACGACTTTACTTACGACGTGCCGTAGACTTCTGCGCGAGTCCCGCCGCCAACCTGCCTGCCAGCAAACGGTTGATTTGCGGGGATTGTTGACTTAGCGCCGCCTCCAGCACTGGACGCACTTGCCTTGACTGTGGTACTTCCAGATTTTATAGAGGATGAGGCTGAATTGGACGAAGAGGCGACCGCTTTGGAGCTACTACCCTCGGATTCACCGATATCGGCGTGGCCACCACTGCTGGCATGTCCTCCGCCGCCGCCGCCCTTGCGACGAAGCAGGCCAGGGGTCCTTCTTTCTGGGCCAGTAATGTAAGGAATAAACATGATGAGATAGGGTGGTGGGTTGAGGCCCTGAAAGGTAAAAAATGTAGACTTTAAGTAAACTATTCGAGGCTTCTCCAAGTACGGGACACATAGCATTCGGTATAAATTCAGAGACTGTACGACAGCGTAAGTTATCTAAGAGAGTGGCGTTTTCACAGCAACTAGTCGGAAGTCCAAAATCATACAACCCAAAAAGTCAAGGTAGCCAAGTAACAATTCAACCGTGCCTGTGTTGGCAGTGCGTACGTTCTAAGGAAGCGCTTCTGAGGTGAGGACACAGCCTCCGAGTTCCCGGCTATGCAGATGTAGAAGTTATCGAGAGAATTCCTGCTTTTGCTGTGGTGATCCTCGCATCGAATTTGGTTAGTTGGAAGCGTACATGTTCACGCAGATGGAGAGCTTTGTCACGGTGTAGCTGCCAGAAAAACAGTGCATCATTTATTGTAATTCTGATCAGGGATGTAGTAATCAAAATAAAGTTCGGCAACCGCCGAAGTGAGCATCGGCAAGAGTTCATTTTTATTTCAAAACGATAGGTACTGGCATGGAGTACGCGTACTAATCAATAGAATTAATGAAATGAACTGTATCGTGTAATGTGGAGCGCTCTTAGTTGAAGTAAGTAGTAGGAGAAAAAGAAACTGTACCAAACGCGATCACGTGAACGTTCTACGAGACCTGGGTCCTGCCCTAAATTGACCCTTCTGTCTCAATTGGTACCATTGTGACGCGGTGTCGTATTCTCTCCTTCCGCAGCTATCTCAGAGGCATCCAATATTGAAAGAGATGTCTTGGGACCGACTTGAAGACAGAGCAGCGCAGGAGCTCTAGACACAGTATATTAGTGGCAGGTACGCAACCTTTGCTTTGACATGGCACGCGTCTGTATCTGACATCCGTCTAGTAAAGTTATCTTTGTAGTTCCAAGAAATAAACATGCTTGCATATCTTTTGCTTGGCTACATTTTATTGCAATATTCTCCTTAAAAAAACGAGCCACTGAAATGAATCAAAAGCCCTGCTCGAGACACCGGACGAACATGTCTAATAAGTTTCTGTTTCAGAGTGAACTCTCAAACCATTATGATTGGTTTTCTATGTTCATTTCTCACAACTCTTGAGCCTGCAAGACGTTTTTCGATTTTTTGGTGCGTAATCTTTAAGCTTTCCGCTTTCCACGACCACTCTAATAGGCCTGTTTATATCTTCAGCTGGTGGTATCATGAATGAAAAGTCTAACGGCATATTTTCAGTACATGACTGCTTCTACCGTGAACTATCGACGCCCAGGAAGAGCCGCCCACAGCGTTCCTGTCACAATAGAGTTCTGATAAGAGAATGTCGCAGTCGGAGATCAATTTTCAAAAAAAAAAAAAAAAAAGATGCTCCGTCTATGCCCACCTCGGACGGTACTTCCGTAGAACTCGAGACAGCGACTGGGTTTGAACGATTGTGATTTAGGTATGTGATTCTGCCTTGTGCTCTCGTCGCTAATCGCTGATGTCAATTCATCTATAGCTTGTCAAATTTACCTACCCGATATCGTGGTGCATTTTTTGAGGTTGAAAATTTTGCCATTCCTCACCAAAGAAAACTATTTACTGCGGCTCTGGTGCGGAAAGAGGTCCAGGTACTTTCACTGAGCACCCACACCACGTTGCTGCCACGAGGTGCATTGTAGGCGCTAGTTGGGCTTAGAAGTCTACTTCAGTCAGTACTTAATTCCAGTAACTTTGACGTTTTAATGACTAGCTTGCTGTTTCAGTCGCCTATTTCGACGTTTAATCATGGAGGATCACTTAATTTACACAGTATTCTTTCATCCGCCGGCTTTTGGTGGCGACCTGCGTCCCCCCTCTTGCTAATCACTGTTTGATGTGAGGGTACAGACTCGTGTTGATGAAGGATGCCTCGCGCAGCCAGTACCATTATAAGGGTGAGGTAAGGTAAATTTCAGTCCACCACACACCCCACTTCGACGCTACCTCTCACACGGAAACCTCTTTAGATCTCACTTTACCCATCTTCGACGCAATGTATAGCACGCATTAACCTTTATTGATTCTCTCTCGTCATCAAGCTTCGCATTGACTCGAAAATGCACCACTGGCACTAAAATTGCCACTAGCCCTTCCAACAGGAAGCCACATCGGGATCTTGATGTCTGGGTAAGCAGTCCTTTTTTGTTACTCGCTTCCTTTGATTTATTGAGTATAATGAGCAGCCATTTGATTCCTTCGCCCATTCATTAAGAGCGTCGCGTAAGTTGTCTAGCGCCCTATACCTGGTGCATCGCGTAGTCAAGGTGTTATCTAATCCATTGGGATCCATCGGGGCTGCGAAATAGAATCGTCGAGTCGAAGCCATCGCGGTTCTCGACAAGTTCTCACTGTCATGTACCCCGCTCTCTTCACCTTCAAGTTCCCCGTATCGGAGGACGGATCGCATCGTCGGGGCGTCATCGTCAGGATCCTGTCGTCACGTCCTGTAGGTTATCATTCAACAAGCCGTCGGCAACAAACATATCATTACGAGGCATAGACTACTTTCCCCGTGATTACGCACCTCGGCATTCGGGCGACTTCTCTATTCAACCATATGGTTTTAGACGCCACCCACTTCCCATGGGTTCCCTGCCGTGCTTAACTATAACCCTGCGCCACCAAAGATGGATGTTTGTCCGACCCATGTCAAGCCTAGCCCAGTGCCCAGTTAATTTAATGTGGGGACGCATCCTGCCGAATGATGGATCTCATGTCGGACGACACCCCGTGCCCAAACTTTGTGTTCGCGCCATGCTCGACGCGGCGGTCACGCGCCCACGTTGGTGACGTTTGCTTTCCCATGCACCCGAATGGGGGCCCCTCTTTTTGTTTATTTCGGAACGACCCTCCCACCGACGCCAGTTTTGATAACCTAGCGGGGCCGTCATTCCTTATCTCATCACCGCACTGCTCCCGAAAAAAAAAGAATTCTATTCGGTTTTTCCGCCGCCCCCATCAATGAAATCTCTACACAATTTCCCCGCTTGCATGAATTTCTTATTGTCTTTTTCCCTGGGTCTGGCTTCGCAGGGCCGAAGGAACGTCCACAAGGATTTGCGGTGTCGGAAGAAGATTGTATTGCGCGTGCGGAGAGTAAGGAAGGGGAGAGATGAGTGGGGAGGGTGACACAACAATAAAAAACAGTGCGGGCAAGCCGCGGGGGCAATAAAAGTTAGCTGGTGGGTATACGGCAAGAAGGGGTGGAGGATGGTATGGATGTGTGCAGAGTTCGTGAAGTTAAGAGTGGTCGTGAAATGGTTGAACGTGTAGCGCGTGAGGATGATGAAATGAAGGATGGCCATCGAGGCGCATCCTGGAGGATGGCCGTTGATGATACATACCCAGTACGCCCCGACGACGCATCCTCCGGTCGTGAGAGGGACTGGACAGCTATGATACAACAAAGAAGAACGGAAGAACAGATGTAACAAGGCAAGACAAGGAAGCGAGAAAAGAAAAAAAAAAAAAGTCACAACACCCATCTCAGAACGGAGACAGGTGCGTAAAAACACTATTCCATACAATGTCCACCGAGCCAACGACGCACAGCATCTGTTAGCTTTTCACAAAGCGGGTCCGGACATCATATCGAAGGGGACGTAGCCCTGCTCCGAATAGTGCGCAGATTCCACCATGGACGGATACTCCTGGGTGCACTGGTCCTGGCCGCCATAGTCCATGCCGTCGCCAAGCTGCTGCATCGAGTCAGGACCCCTCGACACGCCGAGCTCAATGGGAGGGATGGAGTTGAGATCAAAGTCATTACCGAGGAACATCTCCGAGTTGTCGTGCCACATCTGGTTGGTCGCCCAGCTATAATCGGCGTACTCCTGTTGCAGCTGCATCTCCATCTGGAGGTCGAGGTCGACCTTGCCTTCCTGGTTGTGCATCGGCGACTGGGTGGAGAGCTGGGAGAAGCCTTGGGAGAGGATGGCGGATCTGGGAGTGAGCGGGGCAGAGCAGGGCGACGAGGGGCCTGAGGAGCTTGTGCCGATCGACGAGGCAGGGGAGACGATCTGGTGTGCCGGTAGGAGCAAGGCCTCGGAGGAGACGTCGAGGTAGAGTCCCTCTCTGTTTTGCATACCCGCCATGTTGAACATGCTCTGCAGGAACTCGGACGGCTGTGATGATGAGAGTTAGATCTACGCTGCGAAGGCATCAGACGACGATGATTTACCTGGAGATTAGCTTCGGCATGCATATAGGGCTGCATGTAACCTTCGCTGGGCTGGAAGTCGAAGCCCATGCCATCATCGGAGTGGTCGGGATGCGTAGATCGACGGTTGATCATCGGCAAGAGCGAGGGCGACGTCGGGCAGGATGGTGTCATCTGATAGACGTTCGGGACCTGGATAGACTGATAGGGAGGAGGAGTGGGTGCAGACGCGGAGCGGCCGTGATGGCGCTGGTGTGGAGGGACGATAGGAATGATGAACGACAAACCATCGGAATCGTTGTCGTCATAGTCGCCTCTGCGGCCCTTGAACTTTCTGCTCTTGACGCGGCCGTCCTTGTCCTTGGCGCGCTGAGGGCGGTAGACGTAGTTGGGGTACATGGCCTCGTGCTCCTTCTTCTTCTCCTTGGCCAACTGCTCCCAGTACTGGCGCTCTTCGGAGCTGAGGCCCTTCCACTGTTGGCTGATAGTCTTGGAGAGATCTGCCTGGCGCTGCTTCTTGGCGGGACCATCTGCGAGAGTGGAAGCCTCCTCCTGGGCGGCTTGACGGTCCTCGCAACATTTCCTACGGAAGAGGATGAAGGCGTTCTCGGGCCTCTTGATGTAGTCCTCGTCTCCCTTTTTGGGCCGACGCTCGACGATGTCGCTGCTGCACGACGATTTTCTACGCTTGTGAGATGATGGAGATGGTGATACACTTGTGAAAGAAGAGTCCGGAGAAAGAGTACGCATGAAAGGTGGAGGTGGAGTATTACATGAAAGAGCGAGCGAACGGAGGTCGGGTTCAAAAGGAGAATGTGAAGGAGAAGAGTAGGGACTGTCGGTGAGGTTGTGGGTGATAGGGAAGGTGAAGGCGCGTGGCGTTGGGGAGATGATGGCAAGAGTAGGGGGTTGAGGGGCGTCCGTCGAAACTTCGAGCGTCGCTGGTGAGTGTTTGTTAATTATGTGTGGATGGATAGCTGAAGACGGATCACTTACATCGGGGCTGGGTATCACGAGTACGGAGAGCAGGCATAATTGTTCGGAAGAGAGGACAATGGAGGAGGCGTTCAGGTGAGTGATCACCGCGATTCGTGAGAGGGAGGAGAGAGAAGAATGGGATAGCTCCTACGCGCAAGGAGGGGGGAAGGGAATAATGAGGTGTCGCAGGTGCCAAGTTATTGACGTATTTGTTGTTTCTGTGCGATCGGGCAGAACAATTGCGCAGGCGGGGCACAAAAAGAAAAGACAATACGGGCTAACTACTTTATAGTGTCGTCCAGATGCGCCTCACAGAAAGGGTCCGTCGAAGACATGAGCCCCAATTTCGTAAGGGGATCTCGTCTTCATTGTGCCAACCAAATCTGGATATCTGGAGGACCCTGATCCCGATATAGCGTGTTGCCTGTGTTTGGCACAGCAATGCAGCTGTTCACCAAATTTCTGGTTCCTCGGTGCGTTGGTCCGATTCTCTTCAGCGCCCTCAAGTCTCTTTTCGGCCTGACTCACACATTCTGGACTTGCTGGGAATTTTTTTCAGCTCCCCGCGGACCCTCCGCTCTCCTAAGATCTCTCCGTTCAAAGAACCTATTCTTACCCACTCAGAATCTTCCGGTCGAAGTCGCTGCGCGTTGCTGACATCGTTTCAGAGAGACGCTCGTTACTGTGCTTGATCAACATTCCTTTCGAAGGGTATGCTCAGGCTGTGGGTTCATTGAAGGTTGGATGGAAGATCACAAAGTATGTAAGCAATCTGATGTTCGATCTTGTCTGTTATTTCCTTCCGTGTTGTATCAAACACGATCGAAATGAGCAGTGCCTTCACACTTCCCGATTTGGAACGCTTGACCCGGCCGTTCGTCTTCAACATCCCAAGAACCCCCACACCAACAACCTAATCATCCCGACGCTCCCGACCCCGACGTCCCCACAAATCACTGTTCATCTTCTACATAGCAATGTTCAGACCAGTGCACTTTGTTCCTGCGGATTTTCTCTTTTTACATCGCTCAATCAAGGGCGCAGGGCCATCTCATGTTCTGACTAGAAAATACTTGCATATGTTCCGAACATCATTCATATTGCGGAGAGTTCGGCTATTTCATAGCCTTCATCTTGCCATACGTCGGCTGGCCTCCTTTGGGTACGGCCCATACGCAAAGTTCTTTAGATTATCTCAATAAGGCTACCGCTTTTCTGTAGAGTATACGTATGTATACGTCAAAGCCTGCACGTGTAAACTATGAGAACTTTATTCACAAGCATAACCTCGAGGTCGGCCATATCACCCGACTTAATCCTATCTTATCACACGAACGTACGCAATAATTCTCCGTGGAGTTTTCCGGAGCATTTCCAGAGGGTCGAGCGGGAGCATCGGGAATGCATCGACGACGCGTGTTCCGCGTCGGCGAGGGGGGCCTTGCGACCTTACTCTTTGGAGCGGAAGCAAAGACACCCTCCCACGAATTCACACTCTCAATATATCACATCTTATCACATCTATTGGAGTTGGTGATAGCCGAGTCGATGGTTAGAATTTGGAAGAACAAGATCGGTCATAACTGAGATCAGGGTTTCAATTTCTTACCATCCATTGTTACCCAAAAACGGGCTGTACTAATACCTGGAGCTTGGGGGGAAAACAAGAGATGCTTGTTCCTTCCCCAACCGCTGCGCAATTTGATCAAGAAAGTTGCTTTGTGGGCGGACCTTGCGCCGCACGATTGACCTCGCCTAATATTCTGCACACGGGCCCCATTTCTGACCCCATTTCCACCTCTTTCTGCCCTGAAATTTGCATGAGGGTCACTATCATCCATTTACACACAGTCCCTTCGATACACCGATCTTGTGCAGTCTCGATATGTATAAATCATGATATCAAACTCTCGCACAACATCACCCGCTTGCGTGCCGTGTATTAGTTTTCTTTAGTGGGACGACAATGGGAGCGCAGGAATAGCTTCTCTATGAGAAGATACTCTTAACTGATGACTGGAACAAAAAAAAACTCCAAGGAACGCATTCAAATTTGAAAAAGTCACGGGTAAGAACCGCAATCAGTATCCTACGAAAAAGGGACGTACAATGGGTAAAGGATAAAAGATAAAACGTTAACGCGCGAAGTATTTTCTGAGCTTCTGACAGTCCACGCGTTGCTGGACGGAAACAGGATTGACTTATCCGGGACTCGGACACCGACACCGACATCGGGATCCTCGAAGCCGTGCCGCTTCTGGCGCATGCGCGTGGCTTCGAAACGAGTCATGACCATGACGCGCGGTGGGTACATACTCACGAGAGCGGGAAACTGAGGCTTCGCATCGCGTTGTAGCTTGTGGCTCGTCCCACAGAAGACGAGGGTGGATCGCGTCCCTAGTCATGAGTGTCAGTGTAGCTGTCAGCGTCAGCCAGAAGGTTTTGTTGTGTTTCCGGGGGAGACGGGTATGAGTACGGCAGCTATAGATCGTACTTGGTCTTTGGCATCTGTGTAATGTCGTACACCCACAAACGCCGCCGGCGTATGACGGAGAGGGGAAGGAGAAGAGATATTGTTTTGTCCAGGTCGAGCGAACAATGTGAAAACGTGTAGAGATCAATGGACATATGATATCAGATTCATATGGTTTTTGAATGCTTCGTGTCTACATAAAAGATTGAGGATTAGTGAACAATGGCGATTGGGATAACGAGACGATCTGACGTGTGTGAGCCTGACATGCTTCTTGCGTAGAATCCCATAATTATTTGAGATGTTCCGAGTCATAAGTCTGACATTCCTAGGTGCAGCGGCGCATCCGGCATGGGAACAAGGGCAATAGATCGAATTCGAAAGGATCGACGCCACTTGACTCGGCGTCCGTGACATTTATCCACCGTAACTCCAATGCGGGGTTCAAGCCTGGAGCACATCATGTGGATGGGAGAGAATGGAGAATAAATTAGATGATCTGGACGCGTCATGTCACAATCGTGACAAGACGCGTTCCAGTCCTTCAAATGACTTTTTTGTTTTGATAATCACCATGTTGTAAGGTCAAACTCATGCATAACGGGAGAAGGCGAGGTTCACATGTGCAACTGACGGGGCCGTGAAGGCACCTGTAAAGAGTGTCGAGTCAATCTTACATGAGGCTTCTTTTAACAAATCTACAATGCTACAGACTCCTCCGATACATCGGTCATCTCTCATTTGTGGCAACTGCGCGGTATGAAATTTTCCTTGCCTCTTTTTTTGTGCACATTTTGACAGGGATTATGTGGCCTGGTGGGCCTTGGGTAGGACCCCAATATATTGTTCTGCCGCCCGGCAGGCTCTCCAGGGGCCCTTGGCTCAACTATCGAGCGCGGATATATATCTGATGGAAAGATTCGAATTTTTTGGCTGTCTCTTAGATATTTACTTTACGAATTAGTGATGGATGGGAAATTTTCAGAAGCGCTAGAACGCCTCTTTGCGGATTGATAATTCTTATATAAAGGTAGGAAATAATTCAAGGGTGAAAAGGGAGGTATGGTTGGTTGAACAAAATCGCTATTTGCACTTTAACCGGATGGCAAGTATCCCAGGCAATGACGCGCTCATGTAATTTTGAGGGCGGGCAGCGCGAGGGACCATCACCTGAATTGGGTATCAAGGGGCGGGAATAATCCCGATTGTTTGTTTAAATCCCCATCAATAAATATCTCCGATCGTCCCATCAAAGATCTCCTTCTGAGATACAGTCGATTGACCAGACACCTCCCCTTATCCTCACGATCTTCTGTCTGTTACCTCCACAACAGCCTCATGTTTTTATTGTCACCTTGTCCGATGTTGCTAGTTGCACTGCACTCCTCGCCTCACGGAAACACACAAAATTTTTGATGCGAACGACATAATAACTTGTCATTAAGCGCTCGCTGTCACACGTGTTCCGACGAACGGGCAAGGTTATCCGATATGTGTCTACCCGACAACAAGATCGACGCTGACGTTCCAGGAGAGATTTCTACTCCGCTTCAAGAAGAACAAAATCGCGGCCGATCTCGCGAAGTCGCCTGTCGGACTCGGCCACTAGTTTGTGTCGTAACACGTGTAACGTTCATCAGCAAAACTCTCGAATATGGTCCAACTCTCTCGCGGTTACTTTATTGTTGATGTTTTATTAGTAGGTCCACCGCCTTAGCTTCTGATTGACCCTTCACGCCTGCTTCTTGAATTCAAAGCAATCCCAGCTATTCTCGAATTTCCCTCGCCGTTCATACTCCCTTGAGTGACCATGCCCATTGCCCAAGCATTGAGAAATGTACCTTTTCGCATCGACAAGCCCGCGTGATGCGCCGCTTAGGTGTAACTGCTTACTTGTTTGATGTGCCTTGGGTAGTCCTCTTCACGGCCTAGAGGCTCCGGGGGTACACTGTTGGTGCCCGCGCCTTCTCAGAAGATTGGGTTTGTGATATGAAAGGATTCTTTCTAGCTGATTTTGTCGTACCGTTTGCGGCCGCTTAGGGTCAGGCCTGTGCTTTGTTCTGAATTCAAACATATTGCCATGTTGACAGCTCCCTCCGCCATGGAAGGCATTTGGATTGCAAGCGCAAACCGCCCAGACTGTTTTGTGTTGTCTCCGGTATTCACGAGACGCCGCTATGGTTGGCTTAGTCTCGTAAATGACTAGTCACCGAAGGTTACGCCGAGTACTAGTCTCGCTAAGCTTACTTTTCCAGCTTCCATGCATCCACAATTTGTCGAATCAGGCTTAACTATCAGAATTTATTGATCATTCCTTTACTTCCTTTATTCCTCGCAAGACAAATCATCTGAAGGGGCTAACTTTCATATAGTCATTTTCAGTTCGTGGCGCTGCCTCAAGGGATCACCAGATGCGTGTGGGCGCCGGTCATTGTATCACAAGACCTGTGGGCGTCGATGAAGTCCGTGTCTGGAGACAACGTACGTGACCCACAAAACTTGGACTTTGTGTCCCATGAGGCTCACAGTGTGGGTACACTGATTAAGTTTTTGCCACACATACAAATACTTTTTCTTCTTCAATTTTAATTTTCATCAAAGATGGTTCCTTCACGTTCCCCGCTGACTTCCAGAATCATCAGATACATGTCTTGCTTGCCCTGCAACTCTTATTGGTGGATAGCCACCCTGGGCGCTGGGTATCTTGCGGCAACAACCGTCGGTAGCAATCATCGACACAATAAGCATGGAATTGAATTTCGATATACCCCTCCTTGACAGGCAAAGGAAACTGCCCTTTCTAGCCATAAGCATCAAGATTTCGGCCTCCGAGACTTGATGTTTCGTGAGGTACCTGCGGAAGGCGCGGCGCGCCACTAGGTAGTATATGCTCTGATCTTGTGGCAATGGTTCTCATGCATCCCGGCATGGTTCTTCTCCGGTGTCCCCGAGAATATAGATGACTTGGCGTTAAGCGATGCGCTACTTCTCATATTCTCGGTAGAACAGAAGCTAGAACTATAGATATGGTTAATCATGAACTGCACATGTCCATCAGTTTTCGGGGTAGACTAGCCTACGTTAATTATGGGAAACTTGTAGTCGACCCTTGTCCCTGTTTCACGCCGCACTCTCCACTGATCAGATTACATGTGTATGTATATGAGGCGCGGCTGTACGTGCCCAAAGACTGTTGATCATAATCTATCGAAGGCTGTCGACATCCAGAGTGTGAAATTGGAATGTTGGAATCACACAACGCTTTCCAGAATTCGATCAAACAGCGGCGCAGCCAGCCACATACAACTTCTGTGCAGTCGACAGAGCGAATACCACGTTAACGCGTCATCTGTCAATCCTGATGATTGCACACATAGCCTCGTTTACGGGCGATTCGGACTCGGAAGACGTGGCAGTGCTTTCCGACGTTGTTACCGTCGGCCTGGCTTGACAAACAACGCGTTGTTCTGCTTTCTTTTGTCTTTGCCAGATGCACTGTCAACGAAAAAATCCACCGCTTTCTTCCTTTTTTTTGGTTTATCTGACGATTGCAAGAGTTGTACCACAATCGCGACATCACCTATTTCGATCACGCAATTACCCATCTTGAAGACTTGGTGGCCTGACTTATTTCTTCTCTGATGATCTCCTGCTGCCTCGGATACATCTTCAATATCTCCCAGAGCATTTCCTCGATGCCCAATCTCGCCCGGTATTCGGAACAACCGAAGTCCCACTACACCTGCTAGCCTATCTGTGAGCTTTATCGTGATCCTTCCGTCTTCAGGGAAGGCGGGAACAGTGCTGAAACCCATTTGGAGTCATCCAAGGTTTCTAAAATCAATGACGACATTATTTCAGTGTTATCGATGTACACCGCACGACCCCGCGTTCATTTGGCGGAACATGGTCTGCTCATAGTCGGAAATTTCCAACGACGGCAACTCACTCTCCATCATTCTATCCTGTTAATCCTACTTGATGACGTCGTTTCCAGGGCCGTTTCATCGATATCCGTGTCATTTGGTCAAACACGGCGTCTGAGGAATTCGGCGGCATAGTCTCCCTGTGTAATGCCCCATACTTTGTTCATGATCTCCGCCTGCAACGTGTTTAGTGCCGCCGAAGTGGTAAAGCGGTTCGACCCTGCACTGAGTCGGATCCTGCAACTTTTACGACCGGCGTCTGCGTGAATATTTCTTGACAGTTCATAGTCGGAACACATGTGTTCGTAACCTCGTGAGTACTGAACCGCTATTCATACTAAAGCCTATCTGATTATCCGTTGAGTCATACATGGTCTAGGCGCACGGCCTCTCTGTTGCTCGTATTGATTCACGAGATTGTCCCAGCTGTCAAGATAACTCTGACGTTGGGAATACATACATGCCCTTATGGTCTACATTCATCATGGCGGCTTTTCGAACTTCTTCCAAGTTCAGGGCATAGGGTATGACGCAATTTCATCTCGTTAAAGCTGGTCCATTCAACTTCACTGACTCTGGCAAAGGACCGATATACATCTTCAATGCTTATGTTACTCGACATATACCTATAAGGATCTCGTGGATACAAGCAGTCTCGGGCACCTCAGACAGAAAGGTCCATCCGAGATCATCGAGTTCAACCGCGGAGGGAAACAGAAGTCTATCAAGTCCCTGTTCAGCTGATGTTTCCGGTGTTTACATGCCCCCGAATCCAGTATCATTAACCCGAGAGACTGGCTCACGCTCGACGAACAAGGAAATGTCAAAACAACGCAATGGCCCTCACTGGCCCTTGCCCCGATTCAGTTATACGAGCAAGGTTCATGGGATTTCTCGGGCTAATGGGCCGATTCCTTGGTTGCTGCATGCCTTCCTGGCTGACGCCACTGACGAGCACAAAGTTCACCTATCCGCGCATAGTTCTACGCTCTCTTCAACCAAGCATCCACGCTCGCCCACACGGACCGTAATGTGCGTCCTGATCCGCATGTGGCTATCAATGTGTGATATGTCAGGCAAAATCATGATCGAATTCTCCATGCAACTTCAAGGTGTCGTAAAGTCGCCCAAAAACATCCGAACTGCCGTGCCACGACACCCTCGTCAACTCTTTGACCATGTTTTTACCAACGAAACATAGGTGAACGCTGATCTGATCTAGTCTTAATGGTACTTTTAAATGACCATATTATTCTAGATTTGCCCTTGCCAATGTATGGTCACAGTTACCGATTGAGCTTATCCGGGAAATCATACTCTACCTGGCATCGACAGATCGCGGAACAGCTCGAAGTCTACGCCTCGTCTGTCGAAATACAAACATCTGGGTCTTACCTCTTCTCTTTCGATCTGTTACATTTACCTCTACGGAACAAATAATTCGATTCGCATCCACTCTTCTCCCTAAACGAAAGATTCACATACCAGCTCTTAAATCTGAGCTTCACAACTCGCCAAGACCGCTCTCAACTTACTCTATACACTCTCTCGCCCTCGTGGTCAACACCCGACTCCCATCCGTGGAGACCGCCCTGGCCAATGTCGCACCCGCTTTTTCACAGCTGAAAACTCTCTTCATCACAAGTAAGAATCTATCATCGAACGGACACTGGTTACGACTGCATCCGATACGACCCACGACCATAGTCCTTCTCCATTTCGGCTCCCCTCACCTGGTTAACTACCGAGATCCAATATTCGAATGTGTCACCCACCTGTATACTTCGACTTTGACTGGCTACCGCGACTCACACGTCACGGATCCACCCAATGTGACCCATATTGCCGTCCACACACGCCTCGATCACCCGTTCAGTACCATCGCCTCGATCACGGCTGAATTCCTTCGTATATTGAAGACCGCGCCTCAGCTTCAGTTGTTTGTCTTTACCTTCGATGACGACTGTGTCTCGAGCGAGAAGATTGCCGAATGGAACGATGCGCTGGATCGGTGTCTTCAAGATCGACGTTTCATTGTACTGCCCCATTTCCGCCTTCCTCGTATGGAGTGGGAGTGTTTGCTAAGAGGGCAGCCGAGTGTATGGGAGAGGGCCTTGAAGTGGCTCGCTATTCAGGAAAAGGGTGATTCTCGCGAGATACTTCGATATAGAGCGGAGACAATACAACGCTTAGGGGCAGAGAAGGCATGGTTAGCAGGGACAAAGCGTCACGTCGATTGGGAGATTGATTTAGTTCAAAGAGAAGACTACGTTGCGCTTGAAGGTGAGTCCCTTCTATAGTTCAGTCCTCTCTATGCACAGCTAATTTTCACCCAGCCGACTCACCTTCGGGCGCTCTCTATTCAGTATACACAAACACTCGTGAGTAACCACCTTTCCAAATCAATGCATTTGCACCTGATCCCTCCGTATGCAGCGTATCCAAAGCTTCAATATGGTTCATAATGTCAAATATTCGATGTACCTTCATTGCGAAGCAATGCCACGGCGATCCTTCCCCTTTTTTGAAGTCAAAATTCGGTCCCTAATACCTTTATTTGCGTATTTTGACGGCCTCTAACGCCGTTAACGACCTCATCATCGTTAGGAAGGGTTTCCTGTCAATGTCATCAGTTCTCTCCATTTCGACCCTCAATCTTCCTGTGAGGAGAGCCCAAGACCTACTCATGGGAATTTGTTCCTTGGGATCCAATCTTGTACCCTGAATCTAACATCCTTATGGCGGCGTAGTTATCTTCCATTGTGTTTCAGCGCTCGGGATGGTTATCCACCCTTAAAGCAAAAGTCTTTGATCTATCAATTCATCGAAGGGCCTACTCTGCATTCTATTCGATGATACATACTAGTTGAATTCTAATTGAAATCGACCATACTGATGATCGATGATCGTTCGGACCGCCCACACTGGACGTCAGCGCATGGAGTGCTGTGCTAAGTTCATCCATCTATTTCTTTGCACGGATCTTCAAGCTTCTATACAACTTATACTATTAGGATGAAATTCAAAAGCCACAAATCCGACTACGGCTCATTTATAGACCGAATATAAGTATTTCAGAGAGGAATTCGGCTCTTACTTAAGCCTTTCTCAGATCCTTGACAACACCTCCATAGGACCTCAAGTATCTGCGTTTGGTATATTTACGCCCGAGACTGAGTTGAAGCTACATCTCATCACAACGCACGGACATTACCGGTCCGACACTTG
>JABAJS010007625.1:70078-82262 GCA_018221635.1 Tephrocybe sp. 10521TJB
TGAAGGATAGAAGGAACGCTTGCAAGCAACCCGTGGTGACTGATATGTCGTTTCATAGCATAGCATATCATCATATCAGGACACATCCATACTACAGAGCAGGGGCAGAGGCGGAGAAAACAGGATGTATTCGTGTAGGGGGGGGGTAAGTAGGGAGGGAAGTACGGTAGTCGTACTCCAACAAGGCCAGCCAGCCATCCAACTAGGGATCCGCTTAAGCGGTCTTGTGGTGGGCAGCCTTGATAGCGGCGACCTTTGCCTTCTTCTCTGCGACACGCTTGGCGATGAGGGCGTCGAACTCTGATTTTTGCTCCTTCTGGTGCTCGAGACGGCGGCGCTTGAGGGAGTGGAGGTGGCGGCGGCGCTGCAGGCGCAGGGGGGTGACGAGGCGCTGGATCTTGGGACTGGGAGCAAGCGAGTTAGTTAGGGGTGTTCTGAGAGTGTAAGAAAAATAAGAAAAGACTCACGCCTTGGTATAAGGCTTAGCATCCTCCTTCTTAGCGCTCTTGACCTCCCTCCTCACGACGTACTTCCTAACATCATCCTCCTTGCCAAGGTTGAAGAAGCTCCTGATCTTAGTGGCCCTCTTGGGGCCGAGGCGCTTGGGGAGGACGTTATCGGTGAGACCGGGGATCTCGGACTCGCCCTGCTTGACGATGACGAGGGAGAGGACGGCAATGTCGGGGCCGACGATGCACCCGCGGACGGACTTGCGCTTGCGCTCGCCGGAGCGGCGGGTGCGGTAGCAGGAGTGGCCGTCGGCGAGGAGGAGGCGGACACGGTAGGGGAGGAGGACACCCTGTTTCATGGGGAAACCTTGCTTGTCGTTGCCGCCGGTGATGCGGAAGAGGTAGCCTTTCCATTCGTCGCCGAGGGAGTCGCCGGGAACTTCTTGGGCGATTTTTTTGTCGTAGAAGACGCGGCTGGGAGTAAAGTTAGAGGGGAGCATGAAAACAGCTGAGTAAACTGACTATCTGCGCTCCTCATCGATGTCGAGGAGTTTTTGTGCGCCCGTGGCGGGGTCTGAGAAAATAAAATAAATAACAAGTTGCGGTCAAGTACGGCGAGAGAACGCACTGGCGATGTTGAACTTCATGCTGTCAAAGTATAAGTCCCCTGGAAAGCAACGACGACGACGGAGACGACTGACCTGGGCAACCTCTTGCGATGGGTTTGTACAGGCCTCGCTTTCGATTCTCTGCTAAACAACTCACGTGAGCATACAATTTAGAGTTCACATGCTGTATAGCACCCATCAAAAGCCTCTCGGCATATGCCGGTAGCGTCGCATTCCCTCACACTTTACGCTTTCCTTGATTTTGTGCGTCAAGTGACAGCCTCCTCAAGACACCTCCTCACCAACTAAAAAACACTTAGTCGCCATGGGTCGCATGCACGCTCCCGGAAAGGGCATTTGTGAGTGTTACTCCTACTTTATTCAACGCTATTATAACTCTCTTCTAGCGTCCTCTGCCCTCCCTTACCGCCGCGCTCCCCCCGCGTGGCTCAAGACGACCCCCGAGGACGTCGTCGACCACATCATCAAGCTCGCTCGCAAGGGTCTCACTCCCTCCCAGATCGGTGTTACCCTCCGTGACTCCCACGGCATCCCCCAAGTCCGCTTCGTCACCGGTAACAAGATCCTCCGTATCCTCAAGTCTCACGGTACCGTCCTCTTTCCCTCTTTCTCTTCCTTACTACGCTAATTCACTTCGTGTGCCTTCCTTTCCCTCCTCCCTTCACTTCCTCCTCGCACGCTCGTCGCTGTGCACCTTTTTGTTTGGGGATAGGACTTGGCCCATCCATCCCTGAGGACCTCTGGCACCTCATCAAAAAGGCGGTTGCCGTCCGCAAGCATCTCGAGACTAACAGGAAAGACAAGGACTCCAAGTTCCGTCTTATCCTCATCGAGTCCAGGATCCACCGTCTTGCCCGCTACTACAAGACCAAGCAGCAGATCCCCCCTACTTTCAAGTATGACTCTGCTACCGCTTCTACTTTGGTTGCCTAAAAGAAGGTGTTGAGGGGAGGATTGGTATTAGTTCATGCGTATGGTGTTATGTTACCTATGAATTCTATTCGATATGCCGATTCCTTTCTTTTTGCGAGCTAAGACTACATGTAAGATGTTGCTCGGTAGTTGCACATATTTCGCTGCGATGCAAGTCCCTTGGGTTCCCTGGTTTCGTGCCAAGCCTGGTGGCATGAAGGGCCCCAAATGCATGGACCCATAGCCTGTTGTGTCAGGACATAGTATGGATGTGCATCGCTTTACCATTCATGAGCCTCAAGAGCTTTGACAAATTGCTGAAAATCTCATCCACTCCAATCTGGGAAACCCTCCTTGATGTATGTGTCCTGCTGTCTCCTGTTCCATCAAGGGTTCAGTGTTCAGCTAAATGGTACAGGTGAGAGTGTGGATGTGTTGCATTGCATTGTTGGAATTCCGGATGTGGTTGCAAGCAGTCCCAATGCCACCTGACCTCACTGTCCACCACTGTCCATTTCATTCTAGCTTTTTATGTGATCCTTGGGACTTGCTATACATCAGCAAATTTGGGAACTTCTTATAAGGCCTTATAAGGATCACAATGTCCACAATTCATTATAAGGCACATAAGTCTGGTGAATTTTCACAAAGCCTTATAACTTAATTATTTCTTGCCAATCTACATAAGCCTTGTGGAATCCCACAAGGCTTATGCTCCTTACAAGGCCTTATAAGCATCACAAGGCCTTGTCACCCATGACAAAATTATTAGCTACTGATCCTTAAAAGATTACCATCACACTGGCTCAGCATTTTCGTTCCATTTCAATTGTTTTTGGCACTGAAGAGAAGGTTTTGTGCAATTCAGGATATTGATCTTATAGAACAGTACTTATACATAAATAATTGATTGCCTTAACTCAGGTTTGAACTCCAGATCTCTCATAAGCATGGGCTGATGATTGACTTATTTCCACTTATTTCCACTTGACTAACATGTGGTCATGGTCTTAGTGTTTGAGCTGTTCCTCTTATAGGGAAATTCACACCAACATCTTGTGACAAGAAAATTCCTAAGTTATTTCAATCTCCAACCAATACATTGTTCACTGATCATGATGCATTCCTCTTCACAGCAATTCCTTCTCACATCTCTGAAAAGCACTGCATGGCACAGCACAATGTTGAGGGTTTGTTTAGTACCTTATCATCTGACTGTCTCAAGCTGTGAAATCTCAGAGTGTTGCCCTCATCCTTCACACCTCACACTGCTCAAACAGACCAGGATCACTCAGAGCATGGTTCAAATTCTGAGGAAGAGAAGAGAGTAGCGAGGATGATCATGACAATGAGCACCAAGATAAGAGATCAGATAGAAGGCTGGGATAATGAAGATCAGGAAGGTTAAGCACCACTGTAACTAGTAATTCTTTTATTAATTCAATATTGTCAACTTCATGATACATGTCAGTCAATTTGAAGTATTTATTGTCATTGTTAAGGTGACTACATGCTGGTGAAGACTCATAAAATGATCAGAAGTTTGGTCAACAATTATAAGGTAACAAAAGCCAGATTAAATGCTTATAATATGTCTACCAGCCTTATGAACTCCTTATAAAGCCCTCAACAGCCTTGTGATGCATGAATAAGGCATTATGCTGTATTGTAAGCTCATGTGATAGGGCATCAGCCTTGCTGATTCTGCAAGGAAATACAAGAAATTTCTGGTTTTGCTGATGTAGTGTATTCTGTTGGAAATATGAGTGTCATTGCACTCAGATTGTATGACCTATTTTTGTATATCATTCTTGTGATTACTTTCTTGCTCCCCTCACTCCACCACTGTTGCCATACCACTCCAATTTCCTTATATTCACATACTGTTATGTTTGTATTCCCCATCCATTTACACCTGTAATAACAGGATGTCAACTGTTTCAACATTATTCTAACATATTCACATATATAAGTAGTTTATATTGTATGTACTACTCATCCATTTGCCTCACTCCACCCCAAACCACTGCCTGAGACAAACTGGCCTTCAATGTCATCAAGTGTATGCCATATGTTTTAACATGTGTTTCATTGACTGTGAATGTGTTACATTTCATTTCACTGTTGGAATGTCACTATAACAACACATGGTTCAGACTAGGACAGACAGGTGTAAGAGTTGTATTCTGAGGTTCTACATCAACAGTAAGGACAGGTTATATAGGAATCTGATAAGCAAGACTTTCTAAGTTGGAAACAGGGTATAGGGTAGAGAGACAAACATATGTAAGGACTGAATGAGATAAGATAATTGACGAGAGAGATAACAAGTGACTTGAGTAAGAGATCACTTCAGGCAGCCTCCAACCCACCCCCTCTTAGGGATAATCCTCCCACTCAAAAATGAGGCCTAAGGGGTATATCCTCCATGGGACCCTCCAGGCAAATATAAGAGCTCCCAACATGGTATGGAAACTCCCAATTTTGTGGGACCGCCCATGTGTCACATCACACTCTCTGGGAGCTCCTGAGCAATACTAGCAGCTCCCATCATACCTAACTGGGAGGTCCCAGACACTGCATGGGACATGCCAACTGTGCCTGTAGTGGTAGTGGGAGCTTCTGCACAGTGCACAGGAGGTCCCATAGCTTCTTATAAGGGTGATGGAGGCTCCCATCATACCCAACTGGGAGGTCCCAGACACTATGTGGGAGGTGCCAACTGCACCTGTAGTGGTAGTGGGAGCTCCCATTGTACCCAAATGGGAGGTCCCAGACACTGCATGAGAGGTGTCAACTGCACCTGTAGTGATAGTGGGAGGTCCCATAACTTCCTGTAAGAGTGATGGGAGCTCCCATTGTACCCAACCGGAAGGTCCCAGACACTACATAGGAGGTGCCAACCATGCCTGTAGTGGTAGTGAGAGGTCCTGCACACTGCACAAGAGGTCCCATAGCTTCCTGTAAGGTGATGTGAGCTCCCAGCCACTGAGTGGGAGGTCCCATAGCTTCCTTTAACAGTGATGGGAGCTCCCACATCATACTCAACCAAGAGCTCATTCTGTGTACACTGGCTGACCCTGGTGCTAGATAATTGATGTGGCTTCTTTCTTAAATACAGTGCAAGCTCAATCGTTTGTATAGTCCTATGTGCATAACAACAATCCATCTTGTACAAACAAAGAAGTCAAGTGTAACAAGTGACACTAGCTACTCTATATCATCATCTCAGCAACTCAATAATCACATTCAAAACTTGATATACTTATGGAAGTGATACCTGCCCTTGACTCTTGCCTTCAAAGGGGTCACATTTAATTGTTAACACAAGTGTACCCTATAAAAAAATGAATGTTGAACTTGTAACAATTTGAATGACTTACATCAGGCATGTGAGACCTGGACTTGACTTCACCATAAACAATATGAGCATTATGTGCCCAGAAAAATTCCTTGATTCTGACCTTGATATCAAATAAGTTTACTGGTATAAAAAAGCATAGAGCAGCCTACTGGATAAGCATTGGGAAAGCTGATGCTATTGAGATAAGACATTGTTAGCTGTTTCAAAAGTGGGGGTGTGTTAGTTCAATGCTGCAAAACTTGACATAGATATATACAGACTGCAAATTATTTTTAGCATGGGAATTCACAGAACATTTTTGTTATGTTTGACAGAAGAGCCCCAGAAAGCTAATAATCTGTCCCATGTAACTACATTTGGTTGGAGTGAAGTACATGCTTACCAGTTAAACATGCAAGCTCTCATTGTACCAAACACAGAGTTCTGTATTGACTCTGCAACAATGCTGGCAGAGACACATGCAAGTACCTAATAAAGATACAAAAAATGTCAGAATTCAAGGCTATTGTAAATGACATCATGTACACTATTTCTGAATGAGACTGCCAGCACCACAGCATCCATTACATCAACAAGTCCCAAATCTATGTCATCTTCCTCCTCATCTGCCACTGATGCCGAAACCTCTGTGATCTGTGCTGCAAGAATTTCCTCAGTTGATGGGCCCCATGAAGAGATGATTCATCTCCCATGCACAGGGCATCAACTGACTTATGCCACAGTGCACAGAGACTGCAGAGGGTGGTGCATCAAAGTCTAAGGCTGTATAAAATACTTTTGTCATCTATGCATATTATACAATTAGCACTTAAGTCACATAAATCAATCATCAAACATACTTCAGTTATTGATAGCTGAGTTAATGATTGTCCACTCTTCGGAAAACCAGCAATGCATACTTCTGCATTTGTGAATGAGGTGTTTCTCCTCCTCAAGGCACCAATCACACTCTAAAAGTGCTTTGATACCATTGTGAACATCATTATTGGCTAGCCATGCAGGAGGGTTACTTTCAGGTGCAGCATCATTCAGTCCAATGTCCTGCCAGATCTCATCATCCATGTCAAACACAAATAAACCCTTGGATTCAATTTTGGGTGGTGGATGAGCTCCTCATGGTGCCTTTCACTCTTGGATAAGCTGCTCCAATGTATTACAATGCTGATTGTACAGTTGAGCAAGTGTTGAAATTGTTGGTTCACATTGCTTGACAGCTGCAGCCGCATGCTCATTAAGCTTATGATCTACATGCATTTTGTCATTGCATGCTTTTGATACTTGAAAGGAATACACCTTACCATTTCCTTGTTTACAGAATGAACACTCTAAGCAATTGAGTTCAAAATTGTGAAACCTAAGCTTGTCTTGAAGCCTCATCTTTGCTGCTTGTGCATTCATCAAAACCACATAATATGGATTAGTGAGAAGCTTTTCGAGTTTGTGATGACCATTAAGTCCCAATGCATTCTGCTTCACTCTGATCTTGGTGTTACACTCCTTTAATAGAGCTCAAGTGCATGGAAGCCTCTTCTCAGCATCTGTAACAGCATCCATGTCTCCCAAGATAATCACATCTTCTAGTTCCTTGAGGTGGTCCTTCAGGATATCACACCCTTTTCTGAGTTCAATAATTTCTTGCACTGTGTCCTTCCCTCCCTTGGGATTGCTCTAAAGAGGAGTCAGATTTGAAGTAACTGGATGCATGAAGGCACTTACTGGGTAGCAGCTTCATCTGAGCAGTGACCTGAGCAACCCATTGAGCATGTAAAAATTCCTCAGATTGGCCACAATGTGCCAAGGCTGCTTCAGCAGACATTCATTTGTTTGACATATGATGTGATTCCCACACTAGCCACTGTCCCAGCTTCTCCATAATGTCAGCTTGTGCATGATGTACTTGCCTGTTCAGAGTGTATAGACATGATGATACTGTGATAAAAACACATGAAAAGTTGCAGTGTAAGTAAGAGAATAGAAATAGAGGCTTACCCCACAGACCTGAAGATATGCTATGAGCTTACTTATAGAGTGCCAGACTCACTCACATCCCTCACCATCAGTCAATCCAAAGCCTTCACATTTATGGGGATTAGATCATCATGGGTGGCAGTTCTACTGGATGTTAATAAAACCAGTTCCCCCTGCAGCTCCTGAATCCCATCCTCAAGAGGTGGCCAGAATTTCTGCCAGAAGCTGAGTGCCAGCTATTCCTGGAGAGATGCCTGCTCTAGGGCATAGGCTTTCAATCCTTCAGTGAGACTTTCTTCAGGAACTCTGTGAAATGCTATGTGTTCTCTCCACCACTTTCCCTTCCAATTCAAGAAATCCATTGCCTGACCCATCTCCTCCCTCAATAAAAGAACCTCCATTGTGGCACAATTGGCATGTGCTCAGCTCTTGGCCCACTCTGACCATAGTAGGTCATTGTCATCAACATTGCTCATGGGGCTCCCAACTGTCCAGATCCACAAGAGCTCATGGCAAACTTCACCTTCCATCCCTCCTCCCACACTTTAGGCACTGACTTCCTGGTCTGTTTACTGAGGATGCATGAGACACATTTGGGTGGTTTTGAGGTAAAGGTAAAGGGCATACCTGGTATGATTCCAGTTTTTGCCATATCCATAACAGTGTTTGTGTGACCCAGGCAGCAATGCCAGGTGTCAAGCAGCATGCTGAACAGAGAATGCATGGTGCTGGTTGAGAGCTGACTGTAATCTGAGGGAATAGAAATGTTACTTGGGAAGGAGTGGGCCTTGCACCATGCACCTGTAGTAGCTACCTTCATGTATCAAATACTGTCAACTGACAGGCCACCTAATTGAGTAACACCAGAAACATAGCCTATATGTCAGAAACATATCATAGAAAGGTATTGGGCCCAATTCTAGTAGGCCATAGAAATAATATTAGAAAGGTCCTCCATATGTTTCCTGCATTACATTCCAAGAGGAAGGGGATGGATGGTGCAGAGGGCATCTGGATAATGTTGCAGAAATTTGATTTTCTATTTTAAGAACAATGACCTCACATCACAAATCTGGATGTAGTCAATGTCAAATGAGATTATAAATTATCACAAGATTAGATACAAAGATAAGTGATGACTTTCAATATCAGATTTGAAAGTCACCACATTGGAAAATGAAAATAAAAATATGATACAATACATGGGGATTGAATAGTGGATGATATATATATATATGCTAATCACATGTAATTAAATAGTAATAAAAAAGATGATGATTTTCAGCTTGACACTGAAAATCACCTGACCACTGTAGGGTCCCCACTGCCTTTCTACCTACCTGCATCAGGCTGCATGCCCTGTCATCTCTCACACATGCCCTTCTGCCCTGCCATACCACACTGTAGTAGCACCAGGTGACACAAACACATATGCCTGATGAAACAAAACACATACCTGGGGGGGGGGTGTCCTGCCTTCCCAGGTCTCCCCCTTCTTCCCTCAGCATTTTTCAACCTCCCTAATGCATCTCACATCCCTCAAGGAGGGAAGGAGAGCAAATGAACATGAGGGAGGGATGTAGACAATGTCTACATGGCTGTTGATGTCAAGTTCGATGATGGTGATGTGTTCAATGACATCAAGAACACAACATTGAATGGGCTAAAAAATATATTTTATATGTGTACAGGATGGTATTAATGAAATGAACACAATGCAACTTGAATTATAAAAAAATATTAAGATTTGACTGAGTTGTGACTTCATAGTGATTTTCAGTTCTGAAATGAAAATTACTACATAAATTTGTCAGTGTACTAGACAAGATTGAGTGCACGGATGGTTATATTACTTTTACAACATTGAAAAGTTACCTGCTAGACTCTGAAAATGTAATAATATTATAAGTTGCTGGGTAGGTACCCTTGGAATACTTGTACAACAGCATTGATGCCCATCAAAACATGGTGGCTATAGTATGATTCTGGCCACATCATGACCATTTTGCTTCCTCCTCTTTCCACAAGTCCCCAATAACATTGCTGGAGAGCTCCCTGAAAGTGGGATGTGACAGCCAGTAGCTCCTGCTGCAACAGCAGCTTCCAAGAAAATGTGGCTGCTTTCAAAACCACAATGGGAGCTGCCAGATGCTATGGAAGCCCCCATGGGATTCAGCCCTTTGAGACCATACTCTGGGCTGGGAGGGTTAAGCCTATAAGGGGTAGTCCAGGGGGCTGCCTGAAGTGTTTCTTTAGTTGTTCCTGTAGACATTGTGCAGTCAGATGCTGCCAAAGCTGCTGTCACTTGTAAGGAATAATAATATTATTATATGTTAGTGATAATGTCTTGAGATTGAATAATAATTCACATGGCAATTATGTGGTGCACCCACATTACAATTTGGAGAAATAATAGCCCCCTTACATGTGCTATATTGTTACACCTTTGGGTATGCCAACAGGTGATTACCTTTTTATTTTTTGCTTCAGGGCATACTGATGGTAAGCTCTTTTGGTTCACTGTTTAATAACTTTTTCATGATTGATATGATGAAAGTGAACTTTAAAAAGTGGTGTTCCTTATTGGTACTCTTTTTCCTATAATCTTCTTTTCTTATTACTTCACTCAATAATATTTCTTGCTAAACATGTTCTTGAATAACAAGAGTCAATAAAGAAAATATGTCAGTAGAAAGGTCTTACTATTTGTTGATCAAGGCATCACTAAGTCAGATATGATGTGGTGATCTAAAGTATCTAGCATGTAGGTAAGTGATGGGATCATTGCCTAACTTGATAGAATTATGACACACCAAACTAATAAGAATTCATGTAAGTGAAAATGTGATGTTCATAAAAAGTCCAAGAGAATCACATACAAACTAAGAACATTGAATTGTTAGACACATGCAATTCAAAAATACAAGCAAAATACTAACTTTCTGAAATAAAACATGAAAATTGGTTGGTTTTGATGCAGTAGAAAAGTACTTGCCTCCTAGAAAATTATATGCTATTGAGAATGGTTGTAAATATGGAATATAAGCACATACCACCTATAGAAAAATTGAAGAAAAGAAAAATGTTTAACTTGAAAAAAAACATAGGATAGAACTTCATACAATCTGATATAAATTGGTTTGTGAGCCTGAAAGAAAAGAAATTTTAACAGGGAGTACACACAGCCTACAATGATTGTACAATCAATGTCTTGATGTCATATACCCACTGCTGATAAAAGATGTGACATACTCTCTAATATGCAACAAATAGAGAATAAGACCAATTATTTGAATGTGTGAGAAACAAAAATACATACAGTCTGCATAAGGTAACAAATAGACTGTCAGAGAAAATAGAAGAGGAAAAGCAAACACTTACTTCCTGAGAACATGCATAGAAGTGTCAGGTCAACTTTGCCAGGAATTCAGAACAAATACTTACTCGCTGAGAATATGCATAGAAGTGTCAGGTCAACTTGGCCAGGCATCCAGAACAAACACCTACTCGCTGAGAACATGCACAAAAGTCTCATGTCAACTTGGCCAGGCATCCAGAACAAACACTTACATGCTGAGAACATGTGCAGAAGTGTCAGGTCAACTTGGCCAGGCATTCAGAACAAACACTTACTTGCTGAGAACATGGACAGAAGTGTCAGGTCAACTTGGCCAGGCATCTAAAACAAGTACTTACTTGCTGAGAACATGGACAGAAGTGTCAGGTCAACTTGGCCAGGCATCCACAACAAACACTTACTCCCTGAGAATATACACAGAAGTGTTAGGTCAACTTGTCCAGGCATTCAAAACAAACACTTACAAGCTGAGAACATGCACAGATGTGTCAGGTCAACTTGGCCAGACATCCCCAACAAACACTTACTCCCTGAGAACAAGGACATAAGTGTCAGGTCAACTTGGCCAGACATCCAGAACAAACACTCACTCCCTGAGAATATGCACAGAAGTGTTAGGTCAACTTGGCCAAGCATCCAGCACAAACACTTACAAGCTGAGAACATGTGCAGAAGTTTTAGGTCAAGTTGGCCAGGCATACAGCACAAACACTTACTCGCTGAGAACATGGACAAAAGTGTTAGGTCAAGTTGGCCAGGCATCCAGAACAAACACTTACTTCCTAAGAACATGGACAGAAGTGTCAGGTCAACTTGGCCAAGCATCCAGAACAAACACTTACTCCCTAAGAACATGGACAGAAGTGTCAGGTCAACTTTGCCAGGCATTCAAAACAAACACTTACAAGCTGAGAACATGCACAAAAGGGTCAAGTCAAATTGGCCAGGCATTGAGAATAAATACTTACAGACTGAGAACATGGACAGAAGTGTCAGGTCAACTTGGCTAGGCATCTAGAACAAATACTTACAAACTGAGAATATGGACAGAAGTGTCAGGTCAACTTAGCCAGGCATCTGGAACAAACACTTACAAGCTGAGAATATGAATAGAAGTGTTAGGTCAACTTAGCCAGGCATCCAGAACAAACACTTACAAACTGAGAACATGCACAGATGTGTCAGGTCAACTTGGCCAGGTATCCAGAATAAATATTTACAGTCTTAAAACATTGACCAAAGTGTTAGGTCAACTTGGCCAGGCATCCAAAACAAATACTTACAAGCTGAGAACATGGACAGAAGTGTCAGGTCAACTTCGCCAGGCATCCAGAACACTTACTTCCTGAGAACATGTGCAGAAATGTCAGATCAACTTGGCCAGGCATTCAGAACAAACACTGACTTCCTAAGAACATAAACAGAAGTGTCAGGTCAACTTTGCCAGGCATCCAGAACAAACACTTACATGCTGAGAACATGCACAGAAGTATTAGGTCAACTT